>PVJN01013764.1:0-48074 GCA_004026805.1 Lasiurus borealis
GAAGAAGTGGCATTAGAAGAAGTTTAAGTTTAAAAAATTTGGCTCTCAAAAGAAATTTCAGTCATTGTCCTATTGATATTTGGCTCTGTTGACTAATGAGTTTGCCCAGGTCAAAACACATGTTGATCTCATCCCTATTATCTCTCAAGTCCATACACTCTTCTCTCCTCCCCATTCCTACCATCACTCAGTATCTCTAATTTGGAAGAGTTTGGTTTAATCTCTTTGCCATTTGATCTTGTTCCCTAGAGTTCACCACCATAAGGCACACAGATTTAAAGGTAAAGCTTGATAATGTTAATCCCTTTTATGCTTAATACTTTTCATGATTTTTCCTATTATCCTCAGGATAAAGTTTAAATTAGCATGGAAGACCCTTCATAACTGGTTCTTATTTACCTGTTCATCTTCCTCTGCTCACTTGCCCCTTGCATTCTAGTTCTAGATACATTGAAATACTTAAAGATCTATCAAATCCTCTCACAGCTTCAGACATGTTACATATGTATTTCCTGTGCTCAAAACATTTTTTACACACACACACACACCACTCCTGCACATCTGTACATGAATGTACAACATACTGCCAACTTGGATGTCACCTTGCTCCTCAAATCTTGGACTTCCCTATCACCACCCCTCTCAAGTTTGAATCAGGTTATTTTCGTAAGTGCTCCAGTGGTAGCTAATTATAGTAGTTAACATACTATACTGTCATTGTATATTTACTTGACTATTTCTCCTAGCCAACATAAAGCCACTAGAAAACAAGAAATATTTATAATTCAATCCCCAAGGCTAAGCCCAGTGTTTAGTAGTGCATACAAGGTACTCAATAATTATTTGCTGAAGTGATTTGGTTTGAACGAGATCTCAACTCTCTAAGAGCACATACTACACAGGTGTGTATGCTCCTCACACAATCCTTAAAAAGGGTAAAACAATAAGAAGCTTAAACCTAAAGCTAACACTCTTAATTAAGGGATTTTTAAAAATTATGAGAATCCTATGTGTACTATAAAATTCATTTAATCACTGACCTACATAATCTTTTTAAAACAACTAGCTAGACTGCTTTTATGTGTTTTAGTAAAAATTCGATATCTCTCTTTTTTTCTATTTTATTAACAAAAGTGTGATCTCTTTTGATTAAGGGGATTTTTTTGAATTATAAACACACATGTACACACAACCATTTTCTATTGCTGCATAACAAATTAACACAAACTTACAACTGTAAACAACACAAATTTATTATCTTACCATTTCCAAGGGTCCAATATACTTTACCTATGTCCTCTGTTGAGAATCTCAAAGGTTGAAAAATATCAAGATGTCAGTTGAGTTATGTTTCATCAGGAGGTTCTGGGGAAGAATCTGCTTCCAAGCCCATTTAGATTACTGGCAGAAACAGTTCTTCTGTGGTTGTAAGACTAAGATCCCCATTTTCTTACTGTGGGTAACTGGCCAAGGGTCATTCTCAGTTCAAGGTTCATGCATATTTCTCACCTTGTGGTCCACTAGCTTAGCCTCCCTAGTCACTTGAGCTAGGCATTCTAGGTGTGCCCCTGCATGTTGTTGTAATTGAGCCTTGATTGCTGTTGGCATCACTGGGAAGAAGTGACCCCCAAGCCAACTGGCTGTGAGGATCAGTTGTGACTGTAGTGGAAGAGCTGCTGTGCAGGGGACACCCCTATAGAGCAGGACTTGCTTAAGTGAGGCTTTGGTGCTCACTGAGTCTTCCTCCTAACTGTATCACTCATGGATGTGTAGAGTTGTAATCTGGCATGGTCTGAAGCTGTCCACTGGGTGTACTGGCTTTGGGGCCTCCTGGAAGATGCAAAGCCACCACTGCTTGTTTTGTGCCTGGGGCCACCTGGCATGAGCTACAGAGAAATCTGAAGATAGCTGCTACTTGTGTTGGGCCTGGAAGTACCCAGGAGAGGCCACGCTGTGAAGCAAGGCAGGCTACTCTGCTATTAGTGCCAGGCCTTGGGTCTCTTCTACCAGTCTCAATGTGCTCTCTTCTTTACTTCTCTAGAACTTCCATTCAGTCAGATTTCAGGAGGTTCTGAATGATGCTTGTTCTCTATTTTAGTTGTAATTTTGACGTGGTTGTGGAAGGCAGTGAGTGCCATGTTTACCTATGCTGCCATCTTGGTTCTACTATTTTAATGGATTTAATCCTGGAATTCCTACAACCTTCGAAATACTTTTTTACTTGCACAATTTAAGAACACTCTTTGTGCTGTAAGGTTTTGACAAATTCATAGTGTCACATATCCACAATTACATTGTTATATAGAATTCTTTCAACCCTTAGAAAATCCTGGGCTTCACCTATTGACTCTTTCCCCACCTATTGCCATCTCCTGCCAAATCCTGGAAGTCACTTATCCTTTTACTGTCTTTGTACTTTTGCCATTTCCAGATTGTCACCTAATTAGAATCATAGAGTATTAACCTTTTTAAACTGGCTTATTTCACTTAGCAACATGAATTTAAAATTCATGATGTCATTTTATGACTTCATTTTTTTTTAAACCACTGAATAACATTCCATTCTATGGGTGTGCCACAGTTTGTATATACAGTCACTTACCAAAAGACATTTTAGTTTCTTCCTTTGGCTTATAAATAAAGTTACTATAAATACTCATGTGCAGGTTTTATGTGGACAAAAGTCTTCAAATCAGTTAATACCTAAGAGCACAATTGCTAAGTCCATCATATAAGAGTTCAGTTTTTTGAGAAACTACTAAACTGTCTTCCAAAGCATTTATATCATTTTATATTCCCACTAGCAATGAATGTGAGTTTGTGTTCCATCTTTACCAGCAACTGATAGTCAGTTTTTCTGATTTTGACCATTCTAATGCAAGTTTTTTCTATGTTTTTTATTTTTAACTTATTTGTTCAAATTTTATTTGTATTTATTTATGTACATATTTCATGTCATTTTTATTTTTCATTTCTTCATTTACTGCCTTTTTTTGTATTGCATATTTTCTAGTACACTAAATTTATTTGTAGGATGCTATTATGAACTGAATATTTATGTCTTCCCAAAGTTCATATTTTGAAGCCATATCTTTCAATATGGTGGTGTTTGGAGATGGAGTTTTTGTGAGGAAATTAGGCTTAGATGAGGTCATGAGGATGGGTCCTCCATAATGGGATTTGTGACTTTGGAAGGAGTAGAAGAGAGACCAGAACTCCCTCTCTCTCTGCCACATGTGGACACAGTAAGAAGGCTGCCATCTATTAGCCAGTAAGGGGGTCCTCACTGAAAATTGAATCTGCCAGTGCCTTGATTTTGGACTTCTCATTCTTCAAAACTGTGAATAATAAGTGTCTGTTGTTGAAGCCACTCAGTTTATGGTATTTTGTTATGACAGTTAAGGTTTTGACAAATCATAGTGTCACATATCCACAATTACACTGTTATACAGAATTCTTTCAAAACAAAATAATGCAGATGCTTTTTACTATATATATTTTACTTATTTTGGAGCATAATTTTTTAAATATTTTTTTCTCCTCCTTTCTTTTTCTCCTCTAATTCTGGAACACTTACATTGAGTCATTTGATGGTGTTCCTCCGGTCTCTGAGACTTTGTTCTTTTTTTGTTTTGGGATTTGTTTGTTTTTGTAATTTCTTATAATTTTTTTATCCATCCTTGATTTCACTGACTTATTTTGATCTATCAGCTGAAATCTATGTGATTTTTATCTCTCAATTTGTTTATGTGATGTATCATGTTTATTGATTTGTGGATATTGTAGCATCCTTGCATTCCTGGGATAAATCCTACTTGGTCATGGTGTATGATCTTTCTGATGTACTGCTGGATCCGATTGGCTAGAATTTTGTTGAGGATTTTGGCATCTATGTTCATGAGAGATATTGGCCTATAATTCTCTTTCCTTGTGTTGTCTTTATCTGGTTTTGGTATTAGGGTGATGCTGGCTTCATAGAAGGTGTTTGGAAGTGTTCCTTCTTCTGGAATATTTTTGAATAGTCTGAGGAGGATAGGTTTTAATTCTTCCTTGAATGTTTGGTAAAACTCTCCTGTGTAGCCATCTGGTCCCAGGCTTTTGTTTGCTGGAAGCTTTTTGATGGCTGCTTCAATTTCTTCCATAGTTATAGGACTATTGAGCTGTTTAGATTCTTTCTGATTGAGTTTTGGAAGGTTATATTTTTCTTAGGAATATGTCCATTTCTTGCAGGTTGTCCAATTTGTTGGAATAGAGTTGTTCATAGTATTTTTTAACAATCCTTTGTATTTTGGTGGGGTCTGTTGTTATTTCTGCTCCTTCATTTCTGATTTTGTTTATTTGGGTCTTCTCTCTTTGCTTCTTGGTGAGCCTCGCTAGAGGTCCATCAATCTTGTTTATCCTTTCAAAGAACCAGCTCTTGGTTTTTTTGATCTTTTGAATTGTTTCTTTGGTCTCTATGTTGTTTATCTCCACCCTGATCTTTACTGTTTCCTTCCTTCTGCATACATTGGGCTTTCCTTGTTACTCTCTTTCTAGCTCTTTGAGTTGTAGGGTTAGGAAATTTATTACCATTGTTTCCTGTTTTTTGCAGAAGGCTTGTAGAGCTATGAACTTCCCTCTCAAGACTGCTTTCACTGTATCCCATAAGTTTTGTATTGTTGTGTGAGTCCCTGTAGTGAATTTCTCATTTCAATTATTCTACTTTTAAGCTTCAGAATTTCTACTTGATTTTTTAAATAATATTTATCTTTATATCCATGTTCTCTATTTGATGAGTTGCTGTTACAATTCCTTTACCTCTTTAAATATTGCTTCCTTTATTTAAACACATCCTATATATTAAAGAGGTAATATGCAAATTCACTCCAACACACGAGATGGCCACCCCTATGTGAACATAATATGGTTGCCACAAGATGGCTAGTAGGGGAGGCAGTTGTGGGAGATCAGGCCAGCAGGGAAGAACAGTTAGGGGTGACCAGACCAGCAGGGGAGGGCAGTTAGAGGTGACTGGGCTTACAGGGAAGGACAGTTGTGGGTGGGGGACCCAGGCCTGCAGGGAAGAGCAGTTAGGGGTGACCAGGCTAACAGAGGAGGGCAGTTAGGGGTGACTGGGCCTACAGGGGTGAGCAGTTGGGGGGGACTGGGCCTGCAGGTAAGGATAGTTGAGGGGGGATCCAGATCTGCAGGGGAGAGCAGTTGGGGGTGACCAGGCCTACAGAAGAGGACAGTTAGGGGTGACCAGGCCAGCAGGAGAGGGCAGCTAGGCTGGCAGGGGAGTGGTTAGGGGTTGATCAGGCTGGCAAGCAGAAGCAGTTAGGGGCAGCTAGGCAGGCAGGCAAGCAAGCATTTGGGAGCCTGCAGTCCTGGATTGTGAAAGGGATGTCCCAGATTGAATGGATGGTGCAGGCTGGGCTGAGGGACACACACCCCCACCTCCACCCCTCACCTCTTCACCACCCATGCATGAGTTTCATGCACCAGACCTCTAGTTTATAATAATTGCTTTGATTTATTCCTCTGCCACATCTAATACATAGCCCCCTCAGAGATAGTTTCTACTGATTGCTTTTGTAGGAGAGGCAAATCCCTTATCTCTACCCTCTTAAAGAATCTATTTGGGCCTGAAAATTAAATTGACATAAGACACAATATCAAGAAAAGAAACACATTTATTTCATATTAGCTTTATATAACATGGGAGCCTTCATAAGTAAATGACGATCCAAAAAGTGACAGAACTTAAGATACTCATATGCTAGGTTGAACAAAGACTGGCAATTGTGGAAATGTAACTAATTTTCTTGGCCTTGACTCCCATATCTGGTGATAAGAATGTTCCCTTCCTCCTGGCAGAGGGAGGGCAGCTCTCACAAGGGAGTTTTTCAGGAAGAAAGTGGTGAATCAAGTGACTTTCTTGTACCTGCTCTTATTTAAGTGCCTTTAATTCAAATTTTCAATATGCCAAGATGCCATAATTTCAGTTGCTAAAATCTCCTGAATCCCTTTAGTTTTCTTCCTGTGTATGGTCACACTTTGCTGAGTATTTATTTTTCCATGTAACTTTTTAAATTGGAAATTTTAAATAATATACTATATTAGCAACTCTATTCTTATCCCCTCCAGGGGTAGTTGTTGTTGCTGATTTTTGTTGTTGTTGTTGTTTGTTTGTTTTAATAACTTGCCTAGATTAACTCTGTAGAGGCTATCTTCCCAGCATTGTGCAACCAGCCAGGTTTTTAAAAATGTATTTGTGGTTTCTTTTTAAGGCTGGCTCCCTAGAGGTCAGCATAGCTTAGTGCTCAGCCAGTGATTGATCAGATGCTATGAATAAACGTTTTGAACTAGGAAGGCCTCCACTCTTTGCCAATGGAGCTGTGTGTTTTTCTTTTTTAATTAAATCTTTATTATTCAGATTATTACATTTCTTTCTCTTTTTTCCCCTCCATAGCACCCCTCCACCCAGCTCCCACCCCTCCCTCTGCCCTTACCTCCCTCCCATTGATCTCATCCATAGGTGTATGATTTTTGTCCAGTCTCTCCCTGTACACCCTTCACCCCTTTCCCCCTGAGAATTATCAGTCCACTCCCTTTCTGTGCTCCTGATTTTATTATATTCACCAGTTTATTCTGTGGATCAAATTTATAATTCACTTAATTTTTAGATTCACTTGTTGATAGATATGTATTTGTTGTTCATAATTTTTTGGCTTTTACGTTTTTCTTCTTCCTCTTCTAAATGAGTACCTTTTAGCATTTCATATAATACTGCTTTGGAGTTGATGAACTCCTTTAACTTTTTCTTATCTATGAAGCTCTTTATCTGCCCTTCAATTCAGAATAATAGCTTTGCTGGATAGATTATTCTTGGTTGAAGGTTCTTGCTATTCATCACATTGAATATTTCTTGCCACTCCCATCTGGCCTACATCGTTTCTGTTGAGAAATGAGCTGACAGTTGTTTGGGTGCTCCCTTGTAGGTAATGAACTGTTTTTCTCTTGCTGCTTTTAATATTCTCTTTTTGTCTTTTGCTCTTGGTATTTTAATGATGATGTGTCTTGGTGTGGTCCTCTTTGGATTCCTTTTATATGGGGTTCTGTGTGCTTCTTGGACTTGTAAGTCTATTTCTTTTACCAGATGTGGGAAGTTTTCAGTCATTTTTTCTTTAAATAGGTTTTCAGTATCTTGCTCTCTCTCTTCTTCTGGCACCCCCACAATTCTGATTGTTGGTACACTTGAAGCTGTCCCAGAGGCTCCTTACATTATCTTCACATTTTTGGATTCTTTTCTCTTCTTGCTTTTCCAGTTGAATGTTTTCTGCTTCTTTATATTTCAAATTTTTGACTTGATCCTTGTCTTTCTCTAGTCTGCTGTTAGGACTCTGTATAATAGTTTTTATTTCAGTCAGTGTATGTTTAATTTCTAGTTGGTCCTTTTTCATCTCTAGTTGAACCTTTTCCATCTCTAGTTGAATCTTTTGGATCTCTAGTTGGTCCTTTTTCATCTCCTCTTAGCTCTAGCTAACTTTATCCAACTTTTCTAGCATATTCTTGAAAAACCTTATAAGTGTGGTTTTGAACTCCATATCCAGTTGTTTCTTTTCCTCCATTTCTTTTGTTTGTGATCCCTCCCCTTGTCTCGGCATTTTCACTATGCCGGGAGAACTTCTGTGTTGGATTCAGCCTTATGATACCAGACTTGCAAAACCACAGAAGCCTCTCTTTTGAGCTTGGGAAGGGTGGAGTCTCAGGGCTTAAGGGACTGCCTTGCCTTCCAGTCGGCCCTGCCCTCCACGACCCCTGAGTCTCACATGACTGGGTAATCGCTGGAGAGGTCCTTGTGCGTGTGTGCCCACAGTGCCTCTAGACCACTTCCTTTCCGGCTACCATGTGCTCCAGGACCACAGGAGTTTAGGACCCCAGGGTTTCACCTGAAACTGGGGCTTAGTGGAGTCAGAAATGGCACAGTTGGGAGGGTCTGTCTCTTGCCCACTCTCGAAAACTAGAGGCACAATGAGCAATCTGTCTTCTGTGCAGTGCTCTGATCTTTTGCGACTCCCCTAAATTTCCTTGCACCTCTCCCTTTTCACAGTCCAAACTCCCCCGGTATGAGTTTCAGCTGGATCTGGGGTTTAGTGTGGTAAGATAAGGGGTTCAATGCCTTTGAGAGTCTCCATTTTCCTCCTGCCAGAGAAAGCTAGCCAGGTTCTCCTGCACCCGCTCTCTCCATGCGCGTGTCTCCATACCTCAGCTTTTTGCAGCTCCTCTGGGTCTCCGTGAGCCCCTCTCTTATCTTGTAGTTGTAGAATTTCCACTCAGCTAGCTTTCCTGTGGTTCTGAATGATGTCCGTTCTGTCTTTTAGTTGTAGTTTTGAAATTGTTGTGTGAGGCAGCAGTGTAGGTGTTTACCTATGCTGCCATCTTGGATTATCTCGAGCTGTGTGTTTTTAAGGAATATAATCAAAGTTCAAGCAGTTTATATATCTGCTCTAACTTATTCTTTCTGCCTATTCAAGATTTCCCATTTGTCAGGAGAAAGTAGATGGCTGAGCCCTATTTGATCTTTCCTTTGTGTGTGTATATTCTTAAGCATGCATACCCTCTTCTAAATCACCAGGGCTAAGTGAACACACATAAAGGCCTATCACCATCTCAATCTCTGGATCTCCCTTTCAATTTCCTGGCCCATCTATCAGTCTGTTGCTTTCCCAAGTAGTATTGTGACCTCACAAAGCAGGAATATCAGCTTTCTTAAATTGTTTGCGATTTTTCCTAGATTTTTTCTACTATCATTTTTGAAAATGCCCTAGGCTAACTGTACTCTAAAACAAATCTCTAGTAAAAAAGCTTTCAGTGCTCAGAGCCTGCCCTGCCCTAGGAAAATGACTGAACAGCAGAGATGGGGTCAGGAATGGCAGACGCCTGGGGATAAAATGCCACAGGCTCCCACTGTGATTACTGATGCTTCGTTTTACTTGAATAAATTCTTGTCAATTAGATGGATGCCTTTGGCCAATTTCTAAAAACCTGAAGTGGTTGTGTTTTGAGTTTTATCTGGTTTTAAAGTTGGTTTTGCAGGGAGGGGATTTGTATACCTCTTCATTCAACCATTCCAAAAGTCCCACTTTAAGTCAAAAATTTTGTTTGGGCCAGAAATCATTGTAATGTTTCATTATGACCTATAAGTAGGAAGATATGCACATTTTATGGACAAAATTATAAATAACAAGCTATATCACATTTATACATATAAAGAGGTAATATGCTAATTTGTCTGTTAGGATGTCCCAATCAGGACCAGTCTGTGGGTGGAGACAGGAATGGGGGTGGGGACTTCTGCCCCCAGACCTAACTTCCTGCTGCCTAAGTGCGTCCCAGCCCAGTGCTGAGGTGAAGCTGCCTGCCTGCATCCCCAGCTAGGAATGTGATACTGCCTGCGTGTGTTCCTGTTCAGGGCTGATGTGATGCTGCCGGTGATGGGGGAGGGGGACCTGTACTTGACAGAGGACCTCAAGTTGCACCCCTCACCTAGTGGGGCTTTATGGAGGACTTCAAGTTGCACCCCCTGCCTCGGCACTGGGCCAGGAGACCTCAGGCTATGCCTCCCACCCCGGTGCTGGACTGGGGGACCTCAGGCCATGCCCGCTGCCCCATGGGGTTTGATGGGGGACTTCAGGCCATATCTCTCACCCTGGCATCAGACCAGGGGACCTGAGGCTATGCCCCCAACCAGCAGGGCTTGACAGGGGACCTGAGACTGCTCCCACCCCACCCAGTGTTGGGCTGGGGGATGTGAGGCTGCACCCACTGCCTGGAGGGGCTTGATGGGGGTGGGGCTGGCCAGGTCTCACCCAATGGTGGTGAGGAAGGCTGGGTCTGGGTCTCCTGTGTTTTCAAAATGTGTGCAAGGGTGGGCAGGGACTTGACTCTAAGCCCCATGGCACATCCCAGACTCTGACAGAAGGGATATTTTATATACATTTTACTAATTTCCTTTCATCTCTGACACTTCTATTATAGAGAAAGGGCAAACAGCAATATTAAAATATTTCTTCTAATTAATTCTTTTTTAATGTGCACAAATTTTGTGCACCAGGCCACTAGTCTTTAACAAAAAGATTCAATATCAAAAAGACAGAACCATATAAATCCAATGTTATTCTAGTTAAAATATCAGTGGGATTCTTGATATAACTTGATTAGACAATGTGGATACTGGTACAGAGATAAACCAATGGTTAGAAAGCCCACAAACAGATTGTGAAAGGTAAAATTCTAGGAATTACTCCCAATGATTCTTGCTCTGTATATCTTCTCCTTTGATTAAGATAGAATATGATAAAATATCCTTTCCATGATTATGTTACACTATGTGGAAAAATGAGGGTTACCTAGATATAGCTAATACACTCATATAAGCTCTTCAAAAAAAGATCTTTCTCTGACTGGTGGAAGATAAGGAACTCAGAGATTAGAAGCTTGAGAAGTATTTGACATGTCCTTGCTGGCTCTGAAGATGGGAGGGGACACAGGGAATATGGGTGGACTTGAGTTGCTGAGAGTAGCCCCAGGCTTATAGTCAAGGAATCAGGGACCTCTATCCTATAGCCTCAAGGAACTGAATTTTTCCAACCTCCTGATGAGCTTGAAAGCAGGTTATGCTTCAAAACCTGCAGATGAAAGCCTGGCCCAGCCAACACCAGTTTCAGCATTTGTGAGAACCCAGGTGAGCCTTTTAGAGAGAGAAGAATGGATAATCTCCCCAGTTGCTAGTGGGCATGTGATTATTGGTATATTGCTGGAATAGGCATTTCCCCACAGGAAAATGAGATATAGTAGAAAGCTTTACTCCCATGGAATTGCACCCCTGGGTTTCCAAAGTCCCATTTCCCTTAGTCAGGTCATAAAATAAGTGTAGCTGGGGCTTCAGTATAGCTACTAGTGGAAACCAAGCCAGTACCCAGGCTTGGAACCAGGTTCAGTCCAACACCAGGTTAGCTTAGCCTCTGTTTCTCACTGCAGTCCATTAGTTCATTGCATGTGGGGTCTATATGGTCATGGGACAAATAAGTGCAAGAGAACCAAGAGCCAAAAATCACATGAACAACAGAAGTAGGGAGCAACAAGAGAACTAAGAGCAAACTTCTGTGTTTAGGGGATTATGTATTTCCAAAGTTTCACGAGCTTGCAGTGGCCAAACATTCCTGTCCTCAAGAGTGATTGACAGAGTATTCTCCCTATGTCACCCCAATTTTACTTGGCATGTGTTTACCTATCTTCCCTTTGTTGGATCACTTCCCCAAACATTTTGCAGGGAATAGGCCAATGTTCCCTAGGGAGTGTGAAATTGCAGCTGGCCAAATGACATGCCTATAATACCTGGCCTTTGCTCCTTTACTATTATAAATAACTAGCCTCATTACAATGGTGTAAAGCCTTCTGGGACTTCTGAGCTACTGTGTGTAAGTAAATGGGTGTTGTTTTAAAATGCAAATTTATGGTAATTTGTTATGCAGTAATAGGAAACAAATAGATCCATACTTAAATAAATTGTTAGTATAGAATATACAATAGAGCTGGCTTTATAGACCATTGGTGAAAAGAAGATCTATTCAATTAATAATTCTAGAACAAATAGTCATACATATAGGAGAGAAAGAGGTTGGGCTTCTACCTCAAAATATGACAAGCAAATAGAAACTTTTAAATGTAAAGAATTCCTTCATCAAAGATGTAAATTACAAAAAAAGACGAAAAATTCAAGTACATAAGAAATGTTAAATTCTATTTACCAAAGGTCAACAATTAAAAAAAAAAAGTGGGGTGGGATACTAGTACAAGGGACTAAAAAGTAAAAATGTATTGCATCAAGAGTGATGAGAGAAGCATGTTTGAAGAAAGGAAGCTGTCATTCATGTTGAATTAGATGGAGAGAGTAAAGTCAGACAGCAAAGTGTGCACTGGATTTGACTACATAAAGAACACTAGTGAGCAGAACAAGAGCATTTTCAAAGGAGTGGGAGGAAACCCCAGTATTGCATAGACAGCTGCTCCTCTTATTCATCACCCTTCCAGAAAATGTCACACCTTCCTAAATGCCCCAAACACCCTGTCACTTGCACATTCATAGTTCTCCTAAAATACCTGAACATGGTAGTGATAGGTTTCTATTTTGCTTTTATTCTATAATAGAACAAGTAGAATTATGACCTGTTCACAATTTACTTAGATATTTCCTGTGTTTTTAACAATGCTATAATTTTCTCTGATATTTATTCCTAGGAAAATGAGAGAGAAACTATAATAAAACTGCGGCAATCCTATCCCTGGCCAGTGTGACTCACTGGTTAAAGCATCAGCCCACAAACCGAAGAGTTGAGGTTCAATTCCAAGTCAAGGGCACTTACCTGCAAGTATGTGCTGAAGCGAATGTGGGAGGCAATCAATGGATCTGTCTCTGCCACAACAATGCTTTGCTCTCTCTTTCCTCCCTCACTTCCACTCTCTATAAAAATCAATGGGAAAAATAGAAGTCCTCTCTCTCTATTACTTTCTTTCTCTCTCTCTCTTTCTCTCTCTATTTCCTCCCTTCCCTCCCTTCAACTCTCTAAAAATCAATGGAAAAAATATCCTGGGAGTGAGGATTAAAAAACAACAGCAACACCAACAAAAAAATTCTGGCAATCCTCATATTTGATTTAAGTCTTAATTGTTTCTAGTCAAACTGAGCTTTATGAAAGGTCAAAGGTTGGGAATTTGAGGGGCATCCAACTAGTGCTAAAATACTCTACCTCATATACGTGTGTTCAGTGCGTACACATACACACGCCCTGAAATAATCCCCCCCACACACTTTTTTTTTCCCTCTCATTGTCCCTTGCAAGGTTGACCTAATGGGTTATTTTGGCTCAAGTACTTCCATAAAAATAAGTCAGGCTAAGCATGTGCAGGGGATAGAGGCAGAGACCTAGTCCTGTGCTCCCAGGAAGAGATTGTACCTCATTCCATGGAATCTTAAAAATATTTTTCTTCCTCAAAATTATTCTTCTTCAACAAAAATAGCTCCTAAACTATAGAAGCTCTGGATGTGCAAACAGATTTCAAAATTTCACTAATGAAGATTATAATTAAAATATTTAAATGGATTTTTAATTTTCTTTCTCAGCTATGCTATTTCCCAGTCCTCTCCAGGCACTGCTATTGTTCAATCCTGACAGAATTCTCTGTTAGAAATTATAGCCTGCTGCCTTTCAGCATCTTCATTAAAATGCAATGCTGCCAGATATATCTGCATGCATATGAATGAAGCATCTATAGAATAATTAAGTCATGAATAACACATTGCTGAGCATGGTTTTTCCTGAATAGGGAAAGAATGTTATTTATGAACCCAGAGATTTCATATTATATGAAAAAATAATTGGCAACATCAAGCATTACTTGAGGGTTCATTAATTTAAATTATGATTGCCTTGTAGATTCCATTCTTAATAAAATGGCGATTTACATTGAAAAATGGATGTGAATTTATGTGCCATTTTTCTTCATTTTGCTCAAAAGGCCACAGAAAACTTATTGGCAAAGGGGATTGCATAATTTGAGAACCTTATTTTAGATGTTTTCTAAACAAAAGGTCATTAGCATCCAGCAACTTAACGGGCCTGGGTCCAGACTAATAGCCATATATCAACAGAAAAACACAGATACTATTCTCAACCAATACTTAAGCTTGTTGAAGAAACATTATGGAAGCAAAAGCTGAGCTTCCCCTAACTCCCCCCTCCCCCGAGGCAGTGTATTTGAATCAAGAAGCAGCTCTTTTTCAAAGGCCAAGCTTTGCAATGCCCATATTTTGGAGTTAAGCTGGGCTGTACTTTCAGCTTCTTACCCTCCTGGGATCTTTAACCATAGCACTGTGTGTTAAAGTCGTGGAGCCAGGTAAAGAGTGAGGAGGCAAAGGGCAAGACTAGAGAGGAAACAAGAACATAAAGCTTAGGGTGAAAAAAACAAAAGATTGACCTCCTTTGGGTCCTTGGGCTTATTTTATTTTAGTCATAGTTTGATGTGGTTCATTTCACATTTGGGCTTCTTTCTTCTTTTTCAAGAAACAGCACATGCAGGAAAGTCTCCCTGAGCAAGGGGCAGAGTCAAATGTCAATGAAGCAAACAACTTTGGACACTTGGTCAGTCTCATGGCAGCCAACAGAAGCTGTTTCAGATCTTGGAAACCCGTTTTCTCCATTTTATTTTCCCTTCCATAGGCCTCAATTCCATTCTCCTTCCTCTTAACCTGGATTCCAGCAGTATCTCCTATAGTGGCCCAGTCTCCAGTCTCCCATCCCCACCTAACACTTTATCCCTCTGTTTTATCTTCCACAACCTCAGCTAATTACAAATACATTCCCTACACTATCTCTGACTACTTCATTTCTCTAATAAAAGTTTGGCCGTGGCTTCTCATCATACTCAGCATCAATTCCAAACTACATGGTTCAAACAGCTGTGCAGGACCAACCTGGACTGTCTTTCCAGCTCTCTCTGCTGAGCCCCACTTAGCCTCCTCCCTCCAGTCTGAATTACTCACCCCTCCTTAAGTTCACTATGTCCCATGTCCTCACACACAATGTTCCCCAATTCACACATATTTCTTTTTAAATATTCAGCCCAAAAGGCCCTCTCCCTGCAAGCATTGCCTGGCCATACAACCCGCCCCCCACCCTGTTCCCTCTGGTTTTGATGTCCCCCTGGTGTCTTGAGTAATCACATCTGTACCTCTAGGAAAGCGCTTCCTTATGCTGCACTTCAGTTGCTGACTTGTACAGTTTCCTTTAAAGCAGAAAAATGTTTTGTTCAACTTTGTGTCCCTATCACCTGACCCAGTGCTCACAAATAAAAGCTCCTTGAATGAAAGAATGAACTACACTAGGACAAGGCAAATGAGAGAAATAGGGTCATCTTCTGCCTATATGGCAGGGAGTAAAAGAGAAGACTATTGGAGACCAGATGGTCTGGGTTTAAACCTTGGCTCTGTTAAACTTTGGCTCTGCTACTTACTGAATAATATAAATTATCTTATTTTTCTAAGCCTCAGTTTCCTAATCTGTAGATACATATACTCACATTTCATAAATGGGAGAATATACATATTTAATAGGAGGGCTGGCATATAGTATGCAAACAGTAATGATACTATTGTTGTTACTATTTTTATTATATTAAAGCACATCCAATAAAAACTAAAAAGGCCATTTGTCGTAAGGTGGAATGTGTTTACCTTCATTTTAAAGGTCCACTATATTATTAAAACACAATAGTAGAACCCCCAGGTAATCCATAATGAAATATCATAATTAAAACAGCCTAAACAGACTGGCAGGCACACCTGATTTTGCTTCTCTACCTGGTTCCTCTGTCCTGATGCATTGGAGAGAAGGATCCTCCTTTAACTGCAATCCTTAAATTGTATCTTTTTTGTTTGCTCCCACATTCACCTAATACATATTTTGCAAAAGGTACTGCACTTAGCACTATGCGAGGAGTTTAAACAGCATAGAATACTAGAAGCTATCCTGACTTCCAAGTCAGAAGATCTGGCTTATCTATGATATTGACCAGTGGTGTGACCATGGGCAAGCTACACCTATTTGGGCATCTGTTGTCTCCTCTTCTATATATTAGAAAAGTGGGCTATCTGATGTCTGAGGTTCCTCACATTACCAAAATCATAATTACCAAGTAGAAGCAAAATGTTATAATTGTGATGGACTAAACTATTAAAATATTAAGTGATCTGGTTTTGCCCACTTTGTCCCTTGTCCTGCTCTCACAATATTGCCAGACTAATACTTTGAATTCATGTATGGAGTCCCCAGATGGTGGGAGGTAAAGAAAGTACAACAGCTGCCTGGTTATTATCTGGAGAGAGCTGCAAACTGATGGAATAGGTGGGTGGAGAGGAAGTCAGGGAGCAAGAAAAATTGAGGAGGATATTAGCAGGGAGTGTAGGGATGGAATGGCATAGACTAGAGGAAAGTTATTGGAACTATAGAAAGTAGCCAGGGATTTTATGAGTTGCTATGGGATATACTCTCCAGTCTCATGTACATCCTTCAAGAGAGGTTAGTAAGATAGATTCATAAGGACTGGACTTTTCTGAGTGCAGCATCTCCCAAAGGATTGGATTAAATAGTTAAAAATGTTAGTGGACTTAAACCACCTAATGAGAAGAGAAGAGAAGAGAGAGGTACCAATTGGTATACTCACATGTACTCTGAAGATGTGTTTAATTTTTTAAGGTAAAGAAGATGAATGAAATATGATTTTGAGGTGCCTTCAGAACACTAAAAAAAATAAAATTTTGACATTTTAGAGACAAGGTAAATGGAAAAGTGATAAACTTCATTACAGTCCATTGTTAAAGTGGTAAGGCCTAATGAAGTCCCTTTAACAGTACAATTGATAAAAGTAAAAACAGTATTTCAATGCTGTGGATGGAAAATTATTTCACAAACATACTTGGATTATTCAAAAGTATAGCTTTTCTCTCTCTTTTTACAGATGTTATTAAGGCAAGTAATTTAGTCTGTATTTTAAGAAAGGTATGGCTACCTTTCTAGTCAATATGGCCAACGCTTTCAGCTAATTTGTAAGGCAAATATATGTTAGTCAGGGAAACAACATGGTAAGGACATGAAGCCTGATGAATTCAAGGAACCACCAACCATTTAGTTAGATTAACTAAGGTAGTTACTAGGTCTGCATTTTAGAAATATTATTTTGGTTGCAAAGTGTAGGATGGCGTGAAAGGAAGCAAGTCCAGGGAGTCTAGTTAGGAAACTGGGTCAATAATTCAGATGAGAAACAATGGGAACCTGAATCAGTGTAATTGAGAATGAACAGGAGATAAAAGATTTGAGTAGGAGCTTTTGCACTAACTATACATATGATATTGGACAAATTATTTCTCTAAACATTCATTTCATAATCTAGAAAATGGAATATGAGTACATTGGGCTATTGAAGGATTAAAAAAAGGTAAGGCATGCAAAGCTTTCAACACAGTTCCCATAAAGAAAAAAATATAGACATGGAAGTAATCAGTAAATCTGTGGGAATTAAACTATGAGATTGCCCAAGTATCAAGTATGAAGTGAAAAACAGAAGACCAAGGTTGTCTAGGTTAGCAGAGTGGATCTCTGTTTCCTTAAACTCTAACCCTCCTGCTGCTCTGGAATTCCACCACTTCTTCAGAGAAGATAAAACATACCATATAAATGACAGCACTACCACTATCAACCAGCTATTTGCTTCTTGGCAGCTTTGCTTGTGGTTTATTTTTGGAACAAGGAGGAAGAAACAAGAAGAAAGAATAAATGAAGGTGACTGGTCTGCCTTTTTGATAAGTCTTACCATACCCCACTTGGCCTAATAAAACCATATGATTTTTCTCAGTTGCTCAGATAGGATGGAAAAATGAGGTCTGCTTTTTATGCTGTTTTGATTTTGAGGTTTAATTAGTGTTGTTTCTGGGGAATTCATTGCTTTAATTAATGATGTGCCCTGAATTTCTTCAGTGAAGAATGACATTGCAAGCATGAATATGTAATGAGTACAACTTTATCCCAGCTGAGGAGGAGGGTGGCTGGTACTTGGCTAACACCTGTCAATACAAGTATAAGGAACTCTGGTACTAAAAGGAGATGGGCTATAAGGTTTTATTTGTGCATGGGTTGTTTTTTTTTCAGCTCAAGTGCTCTTTTATTTAAAAGCTGGGTCCATTAACAGAAAAAAAAGCAGAGAGAAAAGACTATCAGCTTGCTTTGGTACATTTTTAGACCTTCTCTTAACTGATCATAAATCAATAAAGCTAAATTCTAAACGAGGGTTTCTCAATCTCAGCACATTTTGGACCTAATAATTCTTTGTTACAGGAGGCCATTCTATGAATTGTATGATATTTAGCAGTATCCATGGCCTTTGTTCACTAGATTCTTGTAGTATCTCCCATTTGTGACAAATATATTTAGAGGGCCAGGGACTAACATGTGGAAGGAAGACTGAGGGAGCAGATTTTAGATATATAAATTGAATGATACAATGGGAAAATAGAATAGCTATGAAGGATGAATTTGATTCATTCTATAAAACCTTGGAACCATAACCAAGATATAGAGTATATAGATATGGCTATCTGATTCTGAATAAAAAAAGAACAGGTGCAGATGGAATGGGTAACCATGTGAAATAGTGACTTAATAATAATATCAGCCATAGTTCATACTCTCTATGATCCAAGTACTTTGCAATCATTGTCTCATTTAATCTGCAAATCAGTCCCATTTTACAAAGGAGCAAGTCATAATTTGTAAGTGATTAAGTTATGCAAAGGTTGGTCTGAGTTCAGATTAATGAGACTGATTACCCTGAGTGTACTAAGCGTACTAACTAAAACTAACTTTCTTGTTGTTTTACTATTGCTTCAACTAGTAAGCAATGCAAAAAAATACACCTAAGAACAAGGTGGGAAGGACATAAGTTTCTCTAGTGCAATCTTTTCAGGAATTATGCCAAAAATAGAATAGTTTCACCTAGCTGGCCTGCCTTCGTGGTTGAGCATTGACCTATGAACCAGGAGGTCATGACTTGATTCCCAGTCAGGGCACATTCCCAGTTTGCGGGCTCCATCCCCAGTGTGGGACTTGCAGAAGGCAGCCAATCAATGATTTTCTCATCATTGATGTTTCTCTCTCTCTCTCTCTCTCTCTCTCTCTCTCTCTCTCTCTCTCTCTCTCTCTCTCTTTCTCTCTCTCTCTCTCTCCCTCCTTCCTTTCTGAAATCAATAAAAAATATGTAGTTTTTAAAAAAGTAGAGTAGTTTCAGAATGTCATGTGTTGTGCAATTCTCCCCTTTGGGAGAATTTGCAAAACTGTACTTGCCCTTTATATTTTTTTTAGGCTGGGAAGGAATCTCATTGTTTAGGCCTTTGTATGGAGGCCCCAGATTCATAATTTCTGGTTAAGCAACTGTTACTGAATGTAATTGTTTCATATGTTGGTTCTTGCTTGATCAGTGTGCCCATTTGAGTCTTTAGAGCCACAGGTCTGCCTTGGTCTACTATAGCAATGAGCTAGTATTTCAATCCAGACAATTTGCTCCATGGTGTCTATCACTAAAGGCATTTAAGGAGAAACTCAAAACCCATCTAGAAAGATACAGTAAAGACAATTTAACTTCCTTAAATGTTAAATGACTACTTCTCTATCAATCTGTTGGTTTGGTGAACTATGACAAAATATAGGAAAGAACTGGAGAAGTGTTATCCATGTTTTATATTTCTGCAGAACAAAAATTACAATTAAATCTTCTACCATTAGTGTGTACTCGATTCAATACCTTATTTAATTTTCCCATCTGCAAATAAAATATAAGCAGTTTCTCTTTACACATACTGTTTCTTGCCTCTTTTCATCTGGATAACAACTACTTTAAGACTTGACTGAGGAACCATCTTTTTTTTGTGAAGCCATTGAGAATCCCACCCATTTATCCAGTCAGCTTTGATCTCTCCTTTCTCTCTGATCCTAAAGACAGCTTCTTGACTTATCTGATTGTCAGATACACACACACACACACACACACACACACACACACACACTCACTTACTTGTAGGTTTCTTCCTACAACATAATCTCCTTTACTTGGATTGCTGATGATCTATTCTGAGCTGTTTTCCAAGATGCTGAAACAAAATGCTGCTGCTATTTTGCATTTTGTTTATCTATATAGATTTCTGGGTATGACATGCAGGATAAACTTGAAAGTGGTGTCAAAGTTGGGGTCTCTATTGGAGGTACTTGCAATAGTCTGAGTATAAGGTGTAGAGGAGTTTAAAGAATGAAAATAGAAAACATGATGATTGAAGGAAAAATTAAGAGATGTTGTAGGGAAAGAAGGGAGAAAGATATAAACATATGAAATTAGATAAAAAGAGTCTTTTTAAATAAATGAGCATTTCTGGCAATATGTCTATATAAACCTGAGTGATGAAATCCCTTCCAGATAGCACAGCAGAAAATGCTAAAAAAATTCTTAATGTAACAAAATTTTGGATATATAACAGCTGGTGGAAGGAACAGAATTGTTCAGAGGACTCCCACAATGCACAAAAATTTAAGTTAGTGCCAGAGTCAACATTTTCCTTGGAAGCACTTACTGACTCTTGGTGGCTTAAAATTTGAATTAAATATACTTTTATTGATTTCAATGAGAAAGGGAGAGGGAGAGAGAGACTCATGGATCAGCTGCTTTCTGCATGTCCCCTTCTGGGATCAATCCCACAACCGGGGCATATGCGCTGACTGGGAATCGAGCCATAACCTCCTGGTTCACAAGTTGATGCTCAACTATTGAGACATGCTGCCTGGGCCTAAAACCTGAATTTAAAGGGGCTACTGACAGTAAACAGGAGCCTAAGCAGAGTGGGAGGTTGGATCAAAGTCCTCTTTAGGAAGTAAAGACCAATAAAAGGCAATAATCTCACTGGTTGAACTAGAAACTACCTCTACATAGATAGACAGTGTCAACCTTAGCTTTGTGTGAAAAGGAAAAATATGAAGAACAGAAGAAAAAGAAATGTATCCAAAGAGAAGTCCTCGCCCTAGCCGGTTTGATTCAGTGGATAGAGCATTGGCCTGCAGATTGAAGGGTCCCAGGTTCAATTCCAGTCAGGGCACATGGTTGGGCGTGCAGGTGGCAGCCTATCAATGATTCTCTCTCATCATTGATCTTTCTATCTCTCTCTCCCTCTCCCTTCCTCTCTGAAATCAATAAAATATATTAAAAAAAAAAAAAGAAATGTGGAATCTCAAGCCATATCCTAGACCTGCAGAACCAGCACCTGCATTAAAAAAGAAAAGAAAAAAAAAAAAGAGCGAGAGAGATTTTCAGTCAAAGGACTTGTATGAATGCATATAAGCCTAACCAATGGACACGGACACTAGAGGAGTTAGGGCATGAGTTGGAGGTGGAGGGGTATTGGAGGGATAAGAACACATATGTAATACCTTAATCAATAAAAATAGAGAAAAAAAGAGAAGTTCTCGTATAAATCTGCATTCTCATGATTTGAGAGCCAAAGCCATACTACCCATGCATTTAAAAGACCTAGGCCAAAGGTAATTTGAGTACCTCCAGAAACCTGGCAGAAAAATCAAATTCACTCTAGAAGAATTAATTTTACTCACATAATCAAAGAATATTCTAAGAGATAATTTTCTAAGATATGAACTTTACAATAAAAATGATAAAACTGAGAATGAAATAAAATACGATGAATAAAAGCTGGCAGACAGAACGAATAGCAGAATAAAACAACAAAGAATAGGTATTGGATAATCAGACCCAAAGCATTAAATAATTATGTTTAATACTAGAGTCCTGGTACATGAAATTCATGTATGGGGGGCAGTATGAGGGAGGAGAGGGTATCCCTCACCCAGCCTGCACCCTCTCCAATGTGGACCGAGCCTAAATGGGCAGTTGGACATCCCTCTCACAATCCAGGACTACTGGCTCCCAACTGCTCTCCTGCCTGCCTTCTTGATTGCCCCTAACTGCTTCTGCCTGCCAGCCTGATACCCCCTAACCATTCCCTTCCAGCCTGATTGATGTCTTAACTGCTGCCCTGCCAGCTTGTTTGCCTCTAACTGCCCTCCCCTACTGTCTTGATCATTCCTAATTGTTCTCCCCTACAGGCCTGCCCCCCCCCCCCGCCAACTGCCCTTCCCTGCCAGCCCAGTAACCCCTAATTTCCCTCCTCTGAGGGCCTGGTCAACCCTAACTGCCCTCCCCTGCAAGCTTGATCACTCTCAACTGCCCTACCCTGCTGGCCATCTTGTGGTGGCCATCTTGTGTCCACATGGGGGCAGCTATCTTTGACCACATAAGGGCAGCCATCTTGTGTGTTGGAATGATGGTCAATTTGCATATTACTCTTTCATTAGATAGGATGCTTCAAAAATAGCATATTGAAAATATTAAAAATACACAATAGGCTTAGAATTTGCCACCTAGAAATATAACAGAATCAAATAAAAAGTAATGAAATAAAGAAACAAATTAAAAAGCAACAGATTAGATTCCACAATGGAGAGATTTAGTGAACTGGAAAATAGAGATTTTTAAAAATTACAAAACACTGCTGAGAGAGACAAAAGGAAAATATGAGTTGAAGATAAGAACTATGAAGGAGACAGTGAGAAAGTCTGTCATACTCAATCTACTGGTAAAAAAATAAAAAAAAAAAAAACTCTGAAGCAAATATGAGCAGTAGCAATTGCAAAATTTCAGGCAGACTTCAAAAGCTGCCCCCTGCTGTGTAGATCATTAATATTAAAAGAGCATAGATAAGTGCTGAATCCCAAAGCTGAGAAGAAAATCTGCCAAATGGAAGCAAAAAATAGATGAAAGAAAAAATCTGACCATCCTCTTTCTTTCCAATCAAATTGGTAGTAACACATTAATATAATCTAAAAAGAAGATGGAAACTGGGTCCTAAAGCCCACATATTTAAAAATAAACTTGTAATGGGGCAAAGGGATAGGAGATGGTAGATTGTCCGGCAGCAGCATTGATTGTTGCTCATTCTCCCTCCTCCTATAACTATTTAGAATAATCTAGAAAATAAATGTGTGCCCTATTCCTTCTCTTCAGAAGTGATCAGAAATCTGTCTTGAAGAGAAGGTCTGAGAAGTTCACCTGTGTGTTTGGTTAGGGACATTCTTGTGTAGAAATAATTACACTAAAGAACTGAAATAGACAAGTTTTTTTTCAGTAAAGAGCCAGATAGGAAATATTTTGTTTACTTCTGTGTTTCTGTTTTTTAAGATCCAACGGACTTTATTAAATGATTCATGAATTGGAAAGCATCCCATCTAACAACTAGAAGGGCTCTTGAGAAGTTGTACAAAATGAAAAAAGTTAAAAGAGTGAGTTATTTCAGCAAGATTAATGCTATGATAGGAAATATTTTCAAGTTGAAGGCCATGTGGTTGGTATCACAACTACTAATCTCTGTCACTATAAGGCAAAAGCAGCTATGGATAATGCATAAATGAACCAATCATAATGGCTGTGTTCCAATGAAACTTTACTTGCAAAGGCAGGTGGTAGGCTGTGATTTGCTAACCTCAAGATATCCTTGACCAAAATTGAACCGGGGAACCTTCAGTCTGTGGATTGATGCTCTATCCACTGAGCTAAATTGGTTAGGGCAATTAAATTGTTTTCTATTTTCAGCTAAACTTTTTACAAATGAAAAGTAATATTACTGATTATTTATTCTGTGTAGATACTATACTAAACACTCTATATGTATTATCTTATTTAATCCTCATAACTCAACTAAGGTTGGCACTCTATGTAATTTGTAAGACATACATTTAACCTGCATCAACCACTTAAGACAACAATTTTACTTTCCTCTCCTGGATCTTTCTATCCCTACTTCAAAATTTCCTAGATTAAGAGATTAAGCTCAAAGAAGAATTTACCATGTGAACCCACAAGGAAAGTCTGAGCAAATCTTTGCTAGAGGAAGAGAGATGAAAATAAAAATGAGCTGAAGAAAGAAAAGTTCTCTTTTGGTCACATTCAAGTTCCTACATGTTAGAGTTTGTTGTGTGAATTCACACGCCTTATTCCTGGTGTGGGACCCCATGAAGTTTATAGTTGTAGTGGAACTGCAAGAGGAGGAGACACACCATGCTGTACTTTTGGGATCCATCGATGTGTGCATGATAAAGAGGCTGTGTGCTCCCTGTGCTGCTCTAAACCAATAACTGAGCATGGCAGATCCACTAGAGTTGAGTCATGATTGCCCAACAAAGGACTCTTCTAATGGACATTGCTCCCGGGTGCTCCATTAACCTGGTCAAGACTTTCTGAGATCTGCATGCAGTCTGGGGGCCTCTGTCTACCCACTCATCCTTCCTTCTTCTCTCCTTTCATAAGTGTCCAAGAGCATCATGGTCTGAATGCTTTCCTCATCCACTCATCCTTCTCCTTCAGTTTTTATAGTTTTCCTCCCACTTAACCATTTGCATCTTTAATTCTACCTTGTCATGTGCTTCTTAGAGGATCTGTATTGACATACACATTCAGTTAACTATTCTCTTTGCAGCATGTTCTCACTTTAAGGGAGATATGAGCAACAAATTCCATTAGCTGCTACAAGATTTATTAAGTCTATTCTAGGATGATGGTTTCATACTTGGCCATTAGAGAGAAATCACAAAGCTTTTGCTTCAAGCCAGGGTTAATAAAATCAACTTCTTCCAATTCTGCAGGTTATATTAAAAAACAAACAAAACAAAACAAAAACACACAACTAGGACACCTGGTCTATATGATCTAAATCAACTCTTTTTCACATTCAACTTTTCCCACTTCACTGCTTCCTCTTACCATTCAACTCTTTGTCCTATCAGCACCTGCTCTGGATCAGGACCACCTTCAGACAAATGATAATACATGAACTATTTAAGAATAATTTGAAAAAACCTTCTCATATTTCATAAAAAGGA
Organism: Lasiurus borealis; assembly: GCA_004026805.1. Taxonomy (NCBI): domain Eukaryota; kingdom Metazoa; phylum Chordata; class Mammalia; order Chiroptera; family Vespertilionidae; genus Lasiurus; species Lasiurus borealis. The sequence goes on from PVJN01013764.1 coordinate 24,582, forward strand.
TGTGAAAAAAAATTTGACTGGTTTCTGTCTTAACATCTCATTCTTGTTAAAAATAACAACAATAATAATAATAGCTTGGCTGGTCAATCTATGTACCAGGAGGTCATAGTTCGGTTTCTGGGCATGACACATGCCAGAGTTTCAGGTTGATCCTCAGCAGGAAGTGTACAGGAGGCAGCCAATCAATGATCCTCTCTCATCATTGATCTCTCCCTCTCTTCCTCTCTCTCTCTCTTTCTCTCTCTCTTCTTCTCTGAAATAAAGAAAAATGTATTTTAAAATAAGAATAATGTGCTCAAGAAAGAAGAATCACCCCTAATTTGAGACAGAACTCAAATAAGCACCTAGTGATATGAAAAGCTATAATAGTATTATTAAATTTAATCAAAGGGTCCAGAGCAAGTTTATTTGCACAAGTAGACCAGAATTAAGAACTAAAAAGAGGAGAGAACATCAGGCAGATGAATCAACATGTACAGCAGCCCTGAGTGGTTAGAGTAGGGGTATAGGATGAGACTAAATAGGTGGATGAAAGCCAGACCTTCTCACCTAAGTTTTCATTATCCTAAGATGTTAAGATGACTCCTTGGTTTCTAGCTAACACAACTGGATGAATGATAATGGCATCTGCTAGAAAAATGAATATTAAAAGAGAATCAAGTTGGAGGACAAGGCTGTGAGTTCAGAATTAAATAGTTTACCAATTAGGAATCTTTTTGTTTTAAGTAATTAAAAAGCCCAATTAATCTAGCTTAAACAAAGTAGAGAAGATATTGACTTACATAATTGTAAAATCTATAAGAAGGCCTGACTTTACCACTGGCCTCATTTAAGAACCAGATTATATCACCAGGATCCATCTCTCAATTTTACTTTCTCTGGATTGGCTACATTCTCAGACTTTGCATGGTGGTTTCAGGCTCACACCAATGCTAGTTCAATACAACAGAAAATTTTCTTCCAAAATGGAGCAAAAATTCAAAATTCAAAATCAAATCTCTTTAGCCTTTATGGTCTTGGTTTGGGCACATGCCCAATCCTGGACCGGTTCCTAAGGTGATAAATATGCTAATTATACCCTGGCTTAAGTCATCTTCAAAAAGTTCATGGCTGAAAATGGAGGATAATTACTAATTCCAAAAATAAAATCATGTTTCATGTCACAAAAAAAGGATAAGTGGACAGGGGTACTGAAAACAAAGTATAACTATCTCTTAAAGGTGAACAAAATTTATGAGATTAACAACACACAGAATGTGGTAAACATTTAAGAAAATCAAAGTTTCATAAAGAAAGGGTACTTAAAATTAGTTCTGAACATTGGCAAGGTCAAACCTATGGGCTTTCAGTAACAACAGGCTCTATCACAGACCACATAGGACAAAGGCAACATAAGATAATTTCTAGAGAATCTATCTATTTTTTGGAGAAGATTATCTGGAAGGTCCATCAACTCTCTTGCTGTAAAATCATCAGAATTGTTTTTTTTTCTATATGTAATTCATATCATGTGATGTGGGTTCAGTAAGTCTTACCTATTTCCATTTTATAAGTCCTATTCCAAGTATCAACAGAAATAGGTAACGAACCTGGCCCCTAGAATGGACCAATGCAGCAATGCAACTCTTTTCATTTCTTGTATCAGCCAGATCTAATTCTTCCTTGGAATGCTGAACCCTACACAACAAAAACCTTTTGGGGGCTGTCTTGGTAGGATTGAAAGTGAAAAATAGTTTCCACTAGAGGGTGCCAAGCCTCAAAATAAAAAATATAAACCAAATACTTTTGATTTTCCCATACTTTTAAATATTCATTGAGCAACTAATACTTATATTAACGTGGATTCCCCAGAAATCAGAGCCTGAAGTGAGGTTTATATGCTATCATTTTATTATGGACTGTAATTCCAGGGAGCACAAATGGGGGAAAAGAAAAAAGAGGCAGGGACACCATGAGAACCAATCCAAGAAGATGCATTGCTGAGCAAGTCACCTCTTGCTATTAATTAATTCCTAGATCTTATAGTACCTTCCACCAAAAAGCCATGTAAAAAGCTCTTTCTGAGAACAGTTTGTCTAGATTGGCTCCATCTTCCATTGTCCAAGTTTCACCCAGTGGGGCATTAATTCTCTCCATCTGTCTGAGTTGCACAGCGTGAACACTAAGCATGTCTTTGAGGTCTCATATTAGCATCTAATAATAGAAGGTGAGACTATGCACAGAGGGTACAAGGCAAAGTGATGTCAGGTTGTGCTGTGGAACTGGTCCCGGTTCCTGCACAGCTGGTTGCTCAGCACCTGGGGCTGGAACAAGTGGCCAAAGGCTTCCAAGACAAGTGAGAAGCACACAGAAGGCATCTGATGCCATGAACAACACTCAAAATAAGCAATGCACAATTGAAAAGGGAAAAAATATCTTGTCAAAGGCATAATGGTGGAGGATGTTTGTCCCTTCGCACTAAACATTAATTATCACTTCCCACTTAAGACAATTAGTTGTGTATATTTTTAGGTATTTCTTATTTGAAAATAGATTCCATTAGTCATCTAAGGAATTAGTTTTGTTATTTATTTCTGCATTAGTCTTGTTTACTTTTGCCAAATAAATGCCACATTATAACTGATTGAATAAGCAGTGCTATTTGTTTTTAAGAAAGAGAACTTTTAAATTGTTTTTTTCAAGTTAATTCATTTCAAAATATTTATAACTTTTCCCGTGGCATTAGAAACAGATGGACTGGGAAGAGAAGACATTTAAGCTGTGTCTTTAAACAACTATTGTACAGCACTAAAAGCTTGTTTTCTATTTACTTAGTAAATCCAGCATATGTTTTATAGAAATATTTCTCTAATTGCTATAATAATTTACATTCATTGTCCCAATCCTAAATAATATTGTTTTAAATTATCTACTGTTAGTTTTAACACTTGTATAAAATATACCATTTTTGAATTGATTTTCTATTTAGAAATAATTTTAAATTTGCAAAAATAAAAAATAGTACAAATCAATACCCATATAGTCTTTATCCAGATCTGCCCATTGTTAACATTTTGCCTTGTATATGGCTGTACAGCATGGCCCTTTACCCCTAAATGCTTCAATGTATTACTTGAAAAGAGAGATAGTCTCTCAAATAATTATATAATCTATTGTCCATATTCAATGTTATCAGTTGATCTACTAATGTCTTTATAGCATTTTCCCCTCCATACAGGATCCAGTCTAGATTCACATACTGTATTTAGTTGTCATGTCTCCTCAGCCTCCTTTGGTCTGGAATAGTTTTATTACATTAACATTTTTTAACATTATTACATTAACATTTTTTAAAAATACAGTCCTACACCCTTAAAAAAAACAACACAGAAAGTTTGTCATTTTATGATTTTCTTACGTTTCTGTGTGATTACATTTATTCTCAGCCAGTATATGCATAGGTGATGTTATGCCCTCGAGGTATCATATTTTGAGCCCCATGACTTCTGTCTGTCCCTCATTGGAGATGTTAGCTTTGATCACCTGGTCAGGGTGTTATCTGAATTCTCCTCTGTGTATTTATTGCTATTTATTCCACTTGCAACTCCTAAGCAATCTGTGAGAATAGACTAAAAGACCATATAAATATATCCTGATCCTAAGCAAAATTTTCCTCTAGATTAGCAGCTATTGATGATACCTGCCCAATCCAATCTTCACTAAGATGGCTGCAAAATTTGTGATTTTTTTAAAACTTCAGAACAGTCTGTCTTTGGCATTCTACTGTAAGCAAGAATCCTTCCTTCCCCCACCTCCAGTATCATCAGTATGGACTGGTGAATTACTATGATTTTCAATGGGTTAGGATTTATTCCTCTACTTAATGATTTTGTTGTTTAAGATTTGTTGTCCAAGATTTGACCAGTGAAAACCCTTTAAGCTATCTCCTGTGTCCTTGTGACATTTTTAAAAAGCATTTCCTTACTATGTATAACAAGATGTTGCAGGTCCAGTTTTTACCTACCCTGCTTCAATTCTGAAATCAGCCATTTTTCTAATGAGCCCTACTTTCCTTTTAAGGGGAATGGTAGTACAGATCAAGATCTGGGTTATATGTATGCTCACTCCTACTGTGGGGGGAGAGGAGGTCTTTGCTTCTTGGCTCTTTCAGGTAGACCTAGGAAATCTATACATATACTTGCATACAAATATGCATATATACATAAATATATAAAAATTAAAACACATACGCATATGAAAATGGAAACACATTTTAAAGAAATCAAGCCATTCTTCCAATTCCAATTCATACCTACAGTTTTTTCTTGCTTTTTCATATTCCATATTTGTATGTCCCTTCTCCCGCAGAGAAAATCCTGGTTCCCAAAAACATCATATTTATTCATTTGCCCAGTCTTATATCTAAAATAGTCTCAGAATGTCTTTATCAATACTACTACAATAAACAAAACCACTAAAAAGAGTTTAGGATTTATTTCCAGTTCTCACCCCTTCCCACCCACCCCAACACATACATTCATACACACCCTACCTTGTCCACACCTAAAGGTATATGGTCAAATACTGTGTTCATTAATTAACTTGAGTCTCCTCTTTCTCCTCCTTTTCCTTTTCTTATTTCCTTTCTAGAAGACTTACATCATTCACTTAAAACACAATTTATTTAATTTGTTCCCATTTGCTTTCAGGTTTAGTCCTCCCCTTTCTTAATGATTTGTTTTGGAGTCTTAAAATGCTTACAAAAATCAGGACAATACAAAAAGGTATACTCAGCAAAGTGTCATACCCTCCTATAGTCCTTCTAACTCATAGGTGCCTACCTCTCACAATCCTTTGTAGGTGTGGACAAAAGGGGCCACTTGCTCATCTGACAAGCTCAGGGAAGGCTTGCATGGTGGTCTTGCAAACTCAGAGACCTAAGTAACCACAAAGAATGGTCTGAAATTAAACTTGAACTAAAAGCAATTATGGTGGGTAGTTCTGTCCTAGGCTGGTATCTTCACTAACAAGGTCAACCTGTACCTTAACTGAGCCTATCCGTCTTTTTGCAACTACTGTATAATAACATACCTTTGAAATGTCTGGGTAACTTGTAACTTCCCTTTTTTCAGACCCCTTGGGGCACAACCTAATGTACCTGGGCCCCAGACCAGATGCCACAAATTCCTTCATTGTTATTATGTTCATTGTTCCTGTACCCACCTAAGTATGTGTCTATCATTTTACTTTTTATCCATCCCAGAGGTTCCTCCTCCCTGCTTTGCTTTCTCCTGCCTCTCTCGTCTATCACCAATGGATTTCATGTAACCCATCAACATCCCTCCTTTAATTACAATGTAAAAAAAAACAAATAGAGGAGAACCTGCTATTCTCTAGAGCAGTGGTTCTCAACCTGTGGGTCGTGACCCCTTTGGGGGTCAAACAACCCTTTCACAGGGGTCGCCTAAGACCATCAGAAAACATATTTCCCATGGTCTTAGGAACCAACAGACCACTCCTCAGTGTAGCAAAGTGTAGCAATGTAGTTTACTGTTGTTTTATGAAGACTGTTACCCATGCTACACCATGATTCAAGACAAAAATTTCATTTATTTGTAATTAGAAATAAATACTTCACAATATATAATTACATATTGTTTTTGTAATTAATCACTATGCTTTAATTGTGTTCAATTTGGAACAACAAAAATACATCCTGCATATCAGATATTTACAATACAGTTCATAACAGTAGCAATATTACAGTTATGAACTAGCAACGGAAATAATTTTATGGTTGGGGGTCACCACCACATGAGGAGCTGTCTTAAAGGGTCCACGGCATTAGGAAGATTGAGAACCACTGCTCTAGAGCATTATCTCAATCCGTTGAAGTTCTGATTACTGGCAATTATGGACAGATTGGCTCAAATAAACTCACAAAAATTTTTTACAGGTTTGAATGTTTTTATGTTAACATAGGTAACCAACTTTTTTGTCTTCTGGTTCATTCTTTTTCTTCTGTCTTACATGATAAGTAGCATGCCCCAAATGTCTTTTATTATGAAACCATACACCTTTTGAAAACCTGTCAGCCCTTCAAGGTCCATCTGCAATATCACTTCTTCTATGCTAACTTTTTTTTTTTTAACTTACGTTGGTTTTAGTTAGGCTCAAAACAATAGGTTTCTAAATCTGTATTTATAAAAATGTTTATTTTCTATCTAGTATTTGGAATAAACTGTGACAGAGAATAAAAATAACTTGCATCTGCTAATATATTGTAAGGGCTTATACTTTGGCCTCAGAGAATCCAACGTATTATTGGTAGATACAAACTTTATTACCAAATAGTTGTGAAGGCTTGGACAAGTAATCTCTCTGGTCTCAGTTTACCATCAATAATATAGACCAAAAGGTATCTTCTCTGGAGAATTGCTATGAGAAAAAAAAAATCATCTTGCATATGGTAGCCTGTTTGTCATTCTTGCTGAATGTGCTTACTAAATGTCTAAGATGAGAAGGATCCAAGAGAGACCAGATTTTATTCCCCACTCTATCAACACCTTGATCACATCACTTTATCTCTAGGCCTCCTTTCCTTTCACCTTGTTTAAAGGAAAGTAGTGATGCCCATGCTCTCTGACTCTGAGTCAACCTGGGTAGTCAGCACCTAGCCTGTAGTGTCCCGGGTTTAGGCCCATACTTTGAATGGCCACTAGCTGGCAGGATTGCTACATGGTTGCTTGACCACTCCCCAACCCTACAAGGACTTGCCTTGGGAACTCTAGCCCAAAACAAACACTCCTACCTGGTAGAAGTCAAGACCCTGGAGTGCAGCCTTACCAGACTGTGAAAGAAGAAAGAGAAGCAAAGGTCTCCAGCACTTTTGTGCAAAGGAGATACTTGACTTGCTTCAAGCCTAACAGAGGGTTAAGGATTCTGAGAGAGGTCCCAGCTAACATCTCTCAGGCTGTCTATTACATGGTAGATGTCCCTGTAAGGAGCTATAGGTACTGTTGGCCAACACAGGAGCACTCTCGGAAGAATCTGAGAAACGTGGCTCTTTTAGAAACTGTATATCATGCCCTATGAAATACTTGTAAAAATTTTGTATTTACACTTGCAATGTCTAAATGTGTGGGCAACTCACTGTAATTTCTCCAATCCTCACTTTTCTCCTTTGTAAATTCTGAACAACTTGCTATCTCTCAGTGCTACAGGCAGTGTAGAATCCTGGAAAGAATATGGGCTTCGTGAGCACAGAGACTTACTTTAAATCCTGTTCTTGCCATTTACATGACCCTAAGAAAGTTTTCAAAGTTTCCTCATCTATATGATGAAGATATAAAACCTATTAATTCACAGTGTTTTTCTGAGAATGAAAGTGGCACTAGAGGGGCTCGATGTTAATTTCCATCCCTGATTATAAAAATACAAAACAGCATGATTCTATAGTCATTACAAAGTTGTACACATGCATAAAAGGACAAGATCAATAAATAAACTAACTCTTAGCCTTTATCCCTAGTGATGAAAATTCAAGTGATTATTTTCTTCTTTATAACTCTCTGTAGTTTCTAATTTTCTAAAATGAAACTTTATTACCACTGTTACTTTTGTATTGTGGGAGAATCCTATATAATAAAAGAGTAATATGCAAATAGACTGAACAGCAGAACAACCAAACAACCAATCAAAGTGTAATATGCTAATGATATGCTAAGACTGCTCAACTTCTCTCTATGGCATGCACTGACCACCAGGGGCAAACAGTCAACTAGCTGACAGGTCTCTATGACGTGCACTGACCACCAGGGGACAGACGCTCTGTCCAGTAGGTTAGTTTGCTTCTGGGGGGACTGAGAAAGATGAGTGGGACATGCCCTGGAGCTCTTGCCTGGTCCCTCCACAGTCCAATTGTGCATCATTGTGGTCCCTCAGCCTGGCCTGTACCTTCTCACAACCTGAGATCCCTCAGGGGGTATTGGAGAGCCAGTTTCAGCCTGATCCCGCAGGCCACTCCCCTTGGGAGGGCACCAGACACAAGGTTCATGGCTGTTGAGCACTGCTGCAGCAGCCTGAGCCTCTCCCAATAGGCACTGATTGGGCATAAGCCCGAGGCAGGCATGGTGGGGCCAAGATGAATGGGAGCAGCAGCATTGGACTTCAGGTTTCAGCCTGATCCCTGCAGGCTACCAAGAGGGACCCCACCCAAGCACAAATTTGTGCACAGGGCCTCTAATATATACATAACATCAAATCAACCATTTTAACCATTTTTATGTGTAATGTTCTGTGACATAATGTGTATTCACATTGTTGTACAACCATCCACCTCCAGATCCTTCTTATCATCCTAAATTAAAATTCTGTATCCATTAAATCATAAGTCTCCACCCCCTCTCCCCTCAGTAATCACCATTCTTTTTTCTGTCTCTATGTATTTGACCATTCTAGATACCTCATGTAAGTGGAATCATACAATATTTGCTCTTTTGTGTCCGGTTTATTTCTTGTTTCACTTAGCATGATGTCATCACTGTCCATCCATGCTGTGACATGTGTCAGAAAATTCCCTTCTTTTTTAGAACTGAATTATATATGTTACACATATATACATTTGTTTATCCATTTATCCATCAGTGGATATTTGGATTGACTTCCCTTTTTAGCTATTGTGAATAATGTAAACATCTGTGTACAAATGTCTGTTTCAGTCCCTGCTTTTAATTTTTGGGGGACATACCCAAACATGGAATTGCTGAGTTGTATGATAGTATATGTTTAATTTTTTGAGAAAATACCATATTGTTTTCCACAGCAGCTGCACCATTTTACAGGTCAATGTGTGTGTTTTTTCTTTTGATAAGAGCTATCCTAATGGATATAAAGTGGTTGTTGTTTCATTTACCTAATGTGCTGATTTGCATTTTTCTAATGATTAGTGATGTTGAGATCTCTTCATTTTGTTAAATACATAAAAAAAAATTCTACTGAACAAGTGAATGTATTATTGAGTAAAATATAACATTCATACAAATTTTCATGCTAAAACATGGGACTTCAAAGAAATTTAAAGTTCCCCAAGAGTTTTCATTCATTCTCCTCCACTGTGGGCATGGGTCAGGTAACAGTGTAAGAAGTTTCTGGTGCCAGAGTTCACATGAGGAGAAAGGGGTGTGAGTGATATGCTAAGAACATCATGTGGATTATTTTACTTAATTCTCACAACCACTCTATAAATAGATATTACTATTATTTCCATTTTACAACTGAAGGAATTGAGGATCAGGAAGTTATGTGACTTGCTTAGAGTCAGTGGAGCCTGGAGTTCTCTCATCAGTAGAGTTGTGTGTGGTTCATAAAGCAGAAAACATGGATTTTTACTTACAGCCATAATGGAGGAAAAGAAAAAACAACTAAGACATTGAACAAAATGTGTGAAACAATAGTTTTAGACATTCAGCAACAGGCAGAGCAGGACAGTGATTCCTACAAGAAGGTAAACAAAGAGGTGAATCCTAGGACATCCCAGCACACTATCAGCAGAGTTTCAAGGTTATACCAGAGGGAGGGGGAACCAAACAGATCCCATCCATTTGAGTTCACAATGTGTGGAGCTCTGAGTGGCCCAAGCAGCTAAACTTTCTGGACTGGGTACTGAGAGGAAGAGAACCACACAGAAGGGAGCTCCAGAAAGCTGCAAAGGATACCCTTGCATCTTCAGCTGAGTACTAATCAGCACATGTGTGGAAAAAAACCATTGATGCAGGAAAGAACCATCAGAAAGCAGCACTATAAAAGGTCACCAAGGATTGAGAATATTTTTTGTTCCTCCAGCCAGAGTAAAATATCTCCTGATATATACCTCCTCAAAAGGTATTGCCTTAGTAGTGGCACTAAGTCAGCCCTATGCTAAAGGCTGTTTTGGACTATCTAATAAATAAAAGTAAGTCAAAAGGATCAATTTGTTTCCAAGTAACTCAACTGCATTCCACCCCCCCCCCCCGCAAAAAGAAAGATATTTAAAAGCTTGAAAAAGATATTTAAAGACTCGAAAAAAAAATCTGTACCCAATAACATAAAATTCATTGTCAACCACCCAATGAAAAATTAATAGGCATTCAAAGAAGCAGGGAAATATGACCCAAACTCAAAGGGGAAAACAGTCAATAAAAACAAAACAGTCAATAAAAACAAAAAAGTCAATATATCATCCACAGATAATATATTTATAGACAAAGATACTAAGACATTTTCTATAAATATACTCCATATATAAAGAAGGTAGAAGAAAGCATAAACATGATAAGACATGAATGATATAGAAAAGAGCCATATAAAACTTGTAGAGATAGAAAACAGCAGTAATACCTAAGATAGAAGGTTACATAACTAGTAAATGGCAGGCCTGAGATTCCGACTCCAAATTTGGTCCTTACTTCACTACTGGCAGTTTTATAGTAGAGAAGGCTGACAGAGAAGACAAATCTAGCTCCCATCTCTTAATTAAGCTAATTGATTCATACCAGTTGCATTTTTTAAATTTCCCTGAATATATTTGATCTTCTGTTTACACTATATGGGAGAGATTGAGGCTCAATAGATGCTGCCTTGCATTATCAAAGCAGAGACTACTAGAGGGGAAAGACACACAGCCATTACTATACAACTATAAATTTAACCCTGCCTGGTGAATTTTGTTTTCTTTCCAGTGGAAAATATTTGAAGCATATTTTTAGACAAAAATTAATTGTACTTCAGCTCAGTAACTACTCAAATTCTATAGAGATCTTTCATCAATGACTTAGAGGTATCAAAGAAAGAGAGGACACTATTCTCAACAATATATCCACAGGGTAAGTCAACTACTATTCTGGCATCCGTATCCCACCACAGTGGAACTAGAGCTTATCTTTTGGCTTTTTAGGATATTTTCAAGAGCAAAAAAGGAATAGAAGAATAGAGTTTTTAACTCCCCTTGCCAAATTTACTTACAAATTACACATTGCTAATTATACCTGAGTTTATATCCTCAGAAACAAACAGACTAAGATTGTAGTCCTATTCATAACCATAACATCTTAAAACAAGACGCAGTCTCAAAGGTCATCTAATCCTCCCCTGTCATTTTACAGATGAGGAAACCAAGGCCACACACATAGCTAATGGCAGAGCTGGAACTAATATCTCTACTTTACTGGTCAGAGAATTGGAGTATATGTGGGAAGCAATGAGTTCACCTCTTAAATGCTATGGGCTGGTGGGCCAGATCCTTAATCTTTCTAAATGGGAATGATACCTTCTGATTAGATTTAATTAATGTGTGTTGCATTAAGATTACATTTATTTAGTAGATGCTGCACAGAAAGGACTTACTAAATGGATTTAATGTTCCCTAGAACTTGTTGGCTAGTGTCTTCTCTAAGAGAGAGAGAACAGTTGGAATCTACACCTAAATTACAAAAAGTTCAACCATCCTAAGATCCTAATAAACATGGGTATTTTCAAAGTCTAGTCAAAATAATTGGGATAAAGTCTCAGAAAAGTGTAACTAGAATACAATTTATGGGGGGAAAATAGCTGTGGATTAATAAGTTTTATTGCAATCTTCCTAAATAAAGATGATAATTGAAAGAGAGGCCTAGAGAAGCCAAGATGGCAGCATAGGTTAACACCTACACTGCTGCCTCACACAACAATTTCAAAACTACAACTAAAAGACAGAACGGACATGATCCAGAACCACAGGAAAGCTGGCGGAGTGGAAATTCTACAACTAGAGGGAAAGAGAGGGGCTCACAGAGACCCAGAGGAGCTGCCAAAAGCTGAGGTATGGAGATGTGCACGTGGAGAGAGTGGGTGCAGGAGAACCTGGCTGGCCTTCTCTGGTGGGAGGGAGATGGAGACTTTCAAAGGCATTGAATTCCTTATCCCATGACACTAAACCCCTGATCCAGCCAAAACTCATTTGGTGGGGAGTTTAGACTGTGAAGGGGGACAAGTGCACGGAAATTTAGGGGAGTTGAAAATGATCAGAAGTCTGGTGGCACACATGGCACTGCGCCTCAGAGGACAGACTGCTGATTGTGCCGCTAGCTTTCACAAGTGGGCAGGAGGCAGACCCTCCCAACTGTGCCACTTCTAACTTCATTAAACCCCAGTTTTGGGCGAAACCCTGGGGACCCAGCCAGACTCCTGTGGTCCCATAGCACAGGGGAGCCGGAGGGGCAGCAGTCTAGAGACACTATGAGAGAGCACCTGCGCGCACAGGGACTGCTCCAGAGATTACCCGGTCACGTGAGACTCAGGGGCCATGGAGGGCAGCCCAACTGGAAGGCAAGGTGGTCCCTTAAGCCCTGAGACTCCACCCTTCCCAAGCTCAAGAGAGGCTTTTGCGGTTTTTCAATCTGTTATCATAAGGCTGAATCCAACACAGAATTTTTCCCAGCATAGTGAAAATGCCAAGACAAGGGAAGGGATCACAAACAAAAGAAATGGAAGGAAAAAAAATGACTGGATATAGAGTTCAAAACCACACTTATAAGATTTTTCAAGAATATGGTAGAAAAGATGGATAAAATTATCAAGTCCCAAGAGGAGATGCAAAAGGACCAACTAGAGACGCAAAAGATCCAACTAGAGATGATAAAGGACCAAATAGAAATTAAACATACACTGACTAAAATAAAAAATACTACACAGAGACCTAACACCAGTCTAGCAGAAGGCAAGAATCAAGTAAAAAATGTGAAATATAAAGAATCAGAAAACACTCAACTGGAAAAGCAAGAAGAGAAAAGAATCCAAAAATGTGAAGATAATGTAAGGAGCCTCTGGGACAGCTTCAAGCATATCAACATCAGAATTGTGGGGGTGCCTGAAGAGAGAGAGAGCAAGATACTGAAAACCTATATCAAGAAATAATGACTGAAAACTTCCCACATCTGGTAAAAGAAATAGACTTATAAGTCAAGGAAGCACACAGAACCCCATATAAAAGGAATCCAAAGAGGACTACACCAAGACACATCATCATTAAAATACCAAGAGCAAAAGACAAAGAGAGAATATTAAAAGCAGCAAGAGAAAAACAATTAATTACCTATAAGCACCCATATGACTGTCAGCTGATTTCTCAACAGAAACGATGTAGGCCAGATGGGAGTGACAAAAAATATTCAACGTGATGAATAGCAAGAACCTATAACCAAGAATACTCTATTCAGCAAAGTTATCATTCAGAATTGAAGGGCAGATAAAGAGCTTCACAGATAAGAAAAAGCTAAAGGAGTTCATCAACTCCAAACCAGTATTATATGAAATGCTGAAAGGTACTCTTTAAGAAGAGGAAGAAGAAAAAGGTAAAGATAAAAATTATGAACAACAAATAAGTATCTATCAACAAGTGAATCTAAAAATTAAGTGAATTAAAAATTTGATCAACAGAATAAACTGGTGAATATATTAGAACCAGGAGCACAGAAAGAAAATGAACTGATAATTCTCAGGGGGAAAGGGGGAGGCCGGTACAGGGAGTGACTGGACAAAAATCATACACCTATGGACTTATCAATTGGGGAGGAAGTAGGGGTGGAGGGAGGGGTGGGAGGGGGGTGGAGGGGAGCTATGGAGGGGAAAAAAGAGAGACAAATGTAATAATCTGAATAATAAAGATTTAATTTAAAAAAAAAAAAGAAAGAGAGGCCTAGCCTGCATGAACACTAGAAAAAGACAATGGAAGAACATGAATTGGCGATGTTGCCCCCTTCTCTGTCCAAGGAAGGCAATGATATCGACTGAATGATAGTGACTGTTATTTTCACCCAGGAAACTCTTTCCTCTATGATTCTGTGCTTCCCAAACACCTTCTCATTAGTGATATATATTAGAAAAATATCAGTTCTTTCTCAACCTCCAGCCCTCCTCTTCTTTTTCCTTCTCTCCCATCTGCTTCTCTCTTCCCCTTTCTTTTCTTCTTTTCCCTTTATCTTCCTCCCTCGACCTTCTCTCTCTCAATCCCATTCCATTCTGGGCCATGCGGTATGCAGACATAAAGCCAATGCTACATAGGGGAAATCAAACTTAGAGTGAAGCTGACATTGTAGAAGGCAGAGAGAAGGCAACGTGTGTGGGCATATGCACGCAGGCACGCATGCACACACACACGCACACATTGAGCAAATAAACGCTAAAACCAGATAATATGAAACTTGATAATATGAAACTTGATAATATGAACTTGATAATATGAAAAGTGCCTAAATTAATCCAACTCTAGGTCTCACTCTACTTTGGATTTCCCATTATAGAAACCACCAAATCCCTTCATTCATGCAGCATATTTTGAACTATAGCTTCTGTTACTTACAATAGAATTCAATCTGATGAATCAAAATTGGTTTATCATGAGGACTTTTCTACATGATAGATGATGTGCTAATCAGTCAACATATTTATTTGGTCTACCTGAAAAAGTTTTCAAACAAAATTAAGAAATTAGCATTAAGTTTAGGTCACTTGTGATTTTGTTTAGAACAATTCATTTACTTGTCAAGTAAGATGTGTCTTCTAGCCTTATTGAGTCAATCATTTCTAGCGATGCTAAAAATTTCACATATTTGGACCTAAAAATATAAGGGCCAGACCCTGAAATGTGGCCACCAGGATTTAGAGTTATATCTTGTACAACCAAGACTACTATCTCCTATGTTTATTTTATCCCTCTCCTTAAAAGTCCAGCTCATCATATTCCCATTACAGAGCTCTTCTCACCACGCCACGTGCTCAGTAGGTGGTTAATGACATCATAAGCTTGACAGTAATAAAACAGCATTTCTTACTTTTTGTCAGTTCAGATAGGCCTTCTCTCCAATTAGTGTAAATTATTGAGGTTTTATTATATGCATACATATGTGTTCTGTTTGCAGTTTCATTGATGAATAATGACTATGCAGCCACCCACGGACCAGATGGAAATGATTGGGAACCATTAAATAAAACATTGTTAGGTCATTTCCAGCATGTAATCAACAACAATGGCTGTGGTTAGACTTGTTATTTAAACAGATGGAGGCGAGGATGACTCACTGAGTTTAAGAATTATTGAGGCCTTAGGTATCCCTAAAACGGAACTTCAAGAAATAAGTATGGGGACTGATGAGCATGGCTTGTGAGGTGCCCTAGGTTAAAAGGTCTTTGCTCACTGTGTATCAACCATAGCCTGCAGTTATAAAAATAAACTCTCCTTCTTTCCTTATCTTTCTTCCTCTTTCCCACTTTTTGTTCTTTTTGTTCTTCTTTTCTAAAAACATTTATTGAACATCAAATATGTCAAGTATGTGCCACCCCCTGGGCTGGGTATTAACAAAGACATAATCTTAATCATTATCACTACTATTTCCTAATTTGGGGGGCCTTGGTCAAGTCAATTAATTTCTAGAAGCTAAATTTATACCTTTAAAACTAAAGATAAAGTTGCCTCTCGTGTTTCCCCTCCACAAGTTTGCTTTGAAGATCCAATAAAATTAGTGAAGGGAAAGGAGGAAAACCTCTGAGAATTGTTATTGTTATCCATGCCACAGTTCTCTAGCAGATAGTAGCACTCTTCTGCTTTACTTCTTAGCATATTTTATTAATAGTTATGCAGCATTTGAAAGTAGAGAGCACATGACATTTTTAATCAGAAGAATCAGGTTTAAATTTCAGCTTCACCATTTAGTAACTGTGTGACAGTAGGCAAATTCTCAAATTCTCAGAGCCTGAACTGATTATTGTGAGGAACAAACTAAGTTTAAAGACAAAGAGGAATAATGGTTAGAAATCAGTTAGTAGTTGTTTGTTTGTTTTTTGTTTTTGTGTTATTGTTGCAAGGACTACCTTTTAAAAAGGAGCTAATTTGTTTTCAAACTGTATGCTATCTGGAGCACAAACAAGAAGACATCAGGACTCTGGAGATCTCTGAGGACCAGACAAGTCCTTCAAACTTTTTCTCATTGCATCTCTGTGTCTCTCTATCTGTTTGGTTAGTACTTACTATATAATCTAGATTAGCCTGGTGCACAAAAATTCATGTACTCAGAGATGTCCCTCAGCCTGGCCTGTTCCCTCTTACAGTCTGGAAGCCCTCAGGGATGTCCACCTGCCAGAGTAGGCCCACTCCCTGGGGATCAGGCCTAAGCTGCAGCCTGCAAGCCCTTGGAGGATGTCTGACTGATGGTTTAGGCCCACTCCCTGTGTTGCTGAGGAGGCGGGAGAGACATTCTTAGTGCTGCTGAGGAGGTGGGAGAGGCTCCCACCACCTCTTCTGCACTGGCAGCCATCAGCTTGGCTTGTGGCTGAGGGGAACACCCCTTATGGGAGTGCACTGACCAACAGGGGGCAGTTCCTGCATTGAGGTTATCTCCGAACAAGCTAAAGATGGACTAGCTTGGAACCATACTGGCTCAATCAGTGGCCACTTTTGCCAAAAGAACAACTAAGCACTACTCTTCTGGTTAGGGGGCTGTGGTGGATCATCCAAGGGATATTGAATGTGGAAGAAAGTAACACTGGCTCTTCCAAAGTAAGATAGGAATGTATGAGTATGTTGTGCTGTACCCAGAAAAAAGTAGTAGATAGAATTTGCCCCCTGAGCACACTGAAGGTATGTTTCAATGATGTTACAGAGAAAGTGTCATGGCTTAGGGAAATGAGATTCCAGTCAGAAAGTAAATCTTCTCACTAAGTTTCCCTTCATGACAGCAAATTGAGGAAAAAAATGAAAGGTAACATACATGCAGAAGAAGGGATTAGAAGAGGCAAATGTGGTATATAAATCCAGCATCCAGAATGTTGAGATGAAATAAAGTTAAGATGAAAAACCTACAACCATTCCCACAGTAAAATGTAAACCAGGCAGCTAGGGTTTTGCAGCAGGTTTGGAGGAATCCTGTCTCCTCAGCAATATTGATGATAACATTCAAATTCTGAGTGAAAACAGAAGCAATTACTACTAAGTATCCTAACAAATATGCAGAGTAACTTGGGGGGTGGGGGGAGACTATGGAGTACCAGAGGAAAATCAAAGAAACCTAAGAGAAGACACACTTAACTATATTAAAATTGAAGCTCTCTCTCAACAATACCAATCTAAAATGGTTTGACTTGTGTCCCCCTCAAAAACGATATAGTACTAAGTAACCCTCAACACCTCCAAATGTGACCTTATTTGGAAAGAAGGTCTTACAGACATAATCAAGTTAACAAAGGTTATTGGACTGTCCTTATATGATCCAATACATCCATTGTCCTTAGAAAAAGGGTAAATTTAGATACAGAGACCGACACACATAGAAGAAAGATACAGACACACATAGAAAAAAGACCAGCTACAAGCCAAAGATTGCCAGTAAACCACCAGAAGTAGAAGAGAGGCTTGGAATAAATTCCCTATCATAACCTTCAGATGGAACCAATCCTATCAACTCCTTGATGTTATTTATTTTTTTTAATTTAATAAAGCTTTATTGTTCAGATTATTACAATTGTTCCTCTTTTTCCCCCATAGCTTCCCTCTACCCGGTTCCCATCCCACCCTCTGCCCTTACCCCCACTCCTTACCCCAATAATTAAAATGCCAAGAGCAAAAGACAAAGAGAGAATATTAAAAGCAGCAAGAGAAAAACAGTTAGTTACCTACAAGGGAGCACACATTAGACTGTCAGCTGATATCTCAACAGAAACTATAACGAAATGATACTTCTGCCTCCTGAAGCTTCTCTGAGTCGCAGTGTGCTTTTCCCTCTCCTTCCAGTTGAAGAATTTCCACTCAGCCAGCCTTCCTATGGTTCTGGATGAAGTCCATTTTGTCTTTTAATTGCAGTTTTGAAATTGTTGTGCCAGGCAGCAATTTAGGTCTTTACCTATGCCACTATCTTGGTTTCTCCCCAACCCCTGTGTCTTGGTGTGGTCAATATCTTTGGATTCTTTTTGTTTGGGGTTCCTGTGCTCCCTGGACTTATAAGTCTATTTCTTTTACCAGATGTGGGAAGTTTTTGGTCATTATTACTTCAAATAGCTTTTTAATATCTTGCTCACTCTCTCTTCTGGCACCCCCATAATTCGGTTGTTGATACACTTGAAGTTGTTCCAGAGGCTCCTTTCACTATCTTCATATTTTTGGGTTCTTTTTGTTCTTTTTGCTTTTACGGTTGAGTGTTTTTTTCTTCTTTGTATTTCAAATCTTTGACTGGATTCTTATGATCTTCTAGTCTGCTGTTAGATCTCTGTATAATGTTTTTTATTTCAGTCAGGGTATAATTTCTAGTTGGTCCTTTTTCATATCCTTGAGGCCTTGCTAAATTTATCAGCGGTTTCTAGAATATTCTTAAAAAACCTTATAACTGTGATTTTGAACTCTCTATCCAGTTGTTTGCTTTCCTCCATTTCTTTCATTTGTGATCTGTTTCTTTGTCTCCACATTTTGGCTGCTTCCCTGAGTTGATAAGGTGATTTTGTGTGCTAGGTATCCTAAAGGGCCCAGTGGCTCAGCCTCTCCAGTTACCTGAGGTGGACACTCTTGGTGCACCTCTTTGTGGACTGTGTGCAGTGTTATTGTAGTTAAGCCTTACTTGTTGTTGGTATCACTAGAAGGTATTGACCTCCAGGCCAATTGACTGTGAGGATCAGTTGAGTCTATGCTGGGAGAACTTCTGTGCTGGAGACACCCTTTTGAGACAAGATTTGCAAAAGTCTCTGTGCTCAGCTTGGATGGAATGACAGCATTGGTTTCCTGTCAGCCTTGCCCTAATAGGCCCCTGTGTCTCAGTGTCCCATGGTAATTGCTGCAAACACCACTGAGAGAAAGCCACCCTTGAGTTCTTCCTGCTGCCAGACAGTCCAGTTTCTCCCCAAATGAGTCTGGATTCCCAGAGTTTCGCCTGGAACTGGAGTTCAGTGCAGTCTAGAGCTTTTGTCTCTTTCCCGCTTGAGAAAGCTAACCACACATTCAGCTGCCAGTCCTTTCCACATGCATGTCTCAGTACATCTGCCTCCTGAGGCTCTTGTGAATCTCAGTGTGCTTTTCTCTTTCCTTCTAGTTGTAGAATTTCCACTCGTCCAGCATTCCTATGGTTCTGAATGATGGCTGTTTTGTCTTTTAGTTGTAGTTTTAAAATTGTTGTGCATGGCAGCAGTTTAGGTGTTTATCTATGCTGCCATCTTGGTTTCTCCCCAACTCCTTGATTTTAGATGTTACCTTAAATTTCTGTTATTTAAGCCACCTAGTTTATGATACTTTGTTATGGCAGCCCCAGGAAACTAATACACCATCTAAGGAAGTTTAGCAGTTCTTTGGGGAGATGGAGGAAATACAGTAACCGTCAGGACCCCATTAATAAGTATAGATTCTTGTTGCTTTAAGATTACCTTATCATATTGCTTTGATAAGTGCATAGGTTCTCCGTCTTTAGTATACACTCAATCTTTGAATCATCTCCTTTCATCCCTGAGTTAGGGTATGTTGTCAACATCTGATCTTGGTGTGTTCTACATGAGTATTGCAGTTAAGGTGCTAGTGATTGTAGTAATCAAAGCAAGCATTCCCCTTTAAAGTAGAATGACTCTTGTACCGGGACTGACCAGTAGACCCTGAATGATGGATAAATGGATTACTCTGACAAATATTTCTGTGAAAGAGAGGCTAAGGGACTACTTGGCTATAGCAATCATGCAGCCCTGTTTGCCTGCCTCCTTAGGCTTTTATTATAATAACAGCTTGAACTAAAATTAACCTCTAGATGCAATAAGCAGGGTAAGTATTCTCGAAAAAGCACATGCATCTGTAGTGCCATTCAAACAAGGATATTTTGAAGTTTAAACATAAAGATTCTAGTAAAACACCCAGGGGCTCAGACTTGTTTAGAAAAGTCAAGGCAGCGTCTGCCATCTTTGGCAAGGTCCTCTTAGAGCCCCCTGACCTTTCAAAGAAACCTCCTTACAGTCTTTCCAATCAAGTCCTGTACTTCCCTAGAAATATGGCTTTTGTTTTTTCTATCCATGTGGGCTATATGATGCAGAAACACTCTATACACTATGAAATACAATTAAATAGCAAGAATATATATCCCACTGACAAAATTGTTCTATTTTTTGTCTCTTCCATCCAGACAAGGATAGCTGCATGAAAATCCCATGAGAGTTCAGGGAAGTCTTTTTAGGAACATTGGGAAAGAATACCTATTGTTCCAGCAGGAAATTAATGGCATGTCAAAAATCATGGAAAATATCCAATCACATGGGAATCATTAACCCACAAAAATCTTCTCTCAAATTCTATTTCCACTCCCCCTCACTACCTCTCATTGATACGTTAGGGGGAGTCTCTGGGTGATAGAGATTGGTAAGAATTCCTCAATGCGGCAACTCTTCTTCATTAGTAATAAGCCTGCAGATTGTTACCTGGAAGCCTAACCATCTGAAGTAAGTAAAGACAACCTTTCAAGCCTCTACATATGTGTTCCCATATGATTAAGTTCTGATCAGTTGTACACAAGCAGAAATATTGGATGTGATTTCTCTGTCCATAAAAAGGGAAGCCATGTGATCTGAATCCCATTGTCTCTTTGGTTAGAATGTAGACATGATGGTTGATCTTTGTAACATGATCCCCAAGTGATCTATTGTGAATGGTGTAGCAACATGATAAAGGGGACTCAGGCCTTTTCATTATGAAGTTCTACCCTGCATCAGGAGAGAATTATAATTCTATATTGTTTAAATCGTGATTATTCTGGGAGTTCTGTAGTATGCAGCCAAAATTCATCCTAAAAGACTCAAAACCTTTGAATACAAAGAACATAACACATTTTGGTCATTCAAAGAATATGGAAACTTATCTCACATAAAGAGAAATCAGGGCAGGCAGCCTCAGGGATGGTTAACAACTCAAGAAGCTAAAAGGATCTAAATTTTAGCATCTCTCTGGTCTATTTTCCATTGCTTCCCCATAAACACCTATGTGTCAGGCCTGGTGAACTACTGCTGGCTTCCTGAATATGCCAGGCTCTTTTAATTCTCCTTCTCTTGGAATATTCTTTCCTTTCTAGCTGGTATCTTAATCAGCTCCATCACAGAATGCACAGGCTGAGTAGCTTAAACAACACAAGTTTATTTCTCACAGTTTCTGGAAGTCCAAGATTGAGGTCTGCCTGATTCAGTTTCTGACGAGGACTCCCTTCCTAGCTTGCAGAAGGCTGCTTTCTCCTTAAGTCCTCACATGAACTTTCCTTGGTTTGTGGTGGAGGGGTGAGGGAAGACTCAGGAAGCTCTCTGTTGTTGCTTCTTAAAAGGATACTAACTCTTTCAAATCAGGACTCCACCCTTATGATATCATTTAATCTCAGTTACTTTGATAAAAGCCCTGTCTCCAAATATAGTTACATTGGGATTAGAGCTTCAACATATGATTTTGGGTGGTGGGAGACAATTTAGTCCAAGCATGTCAAACTCGCAGCTAGCAAGCTACATGCCTCATGTATTAGTTCCTAGCATGCAGTGTTAATCACATTGAACAGAAATGAAGTGGGCATTTGTCCCCCTTGTTAGCCTATGAGATCCTTAGAAGCACATACAGTGGTTTGTTCACTTTGTATCTCTAACATCTAGGACATTGCCTGGCACAAAGTCGGTGTTCAACAAATGCTTTAGGAAGCCAGAGAAGAAAGAAACATTACATCTTTAGGAGAAAATGTGATCTGTGTTCCAAACAACTAAATTACAAATGAATGTCAGGAAATCCATCATCCACTGGATTTGTCTCTAAGATACATAAATTCAATCTCCAGATTGCTCAAGTTGGCATAATGGTTAAGGATGTCTGAATTAAAATGCTGTCTTCCAATTTACTGGGTATATGACTTGATTGATGATTTATTGTGTCAGATTTTAAATGATTCTCAGTTCTTTGATGTCCCTCCTATTCCCTTCTCCTTGTCTTAGTGACTTGCCTGAGGTAGAAGTCACCTTCTGGAGGTTCTGAGGCGATGCCATTCGAAGCCTTGCAGCTTTGGAACACTTGCTCATGGAGCACTAGGGCATCATGGACAAAGTCCAACTATGCCGAGGACATGATGCTATAAGGAAACTCAAGGTAGTCATGTGGAGAGGCCATGCAGAGAGAGATGGCTGGCCAGCACCCAGACATTCAAGTCATCCCAGCTGTGGCTCTAGACTTCCTGGAGCAGAGCAGAGTTGACTGCTGGGCCCTATCCAAATCCATGAGGCAAAAAAAGGCATGAGATAATAGTAATGATGTGAAAGTCATTTGTTAAGTGATAGCAGATGATGAAACACTAACTTCACTGAGCCTCACTATTCTTGATTGAAAATGGAGATTAAATAGTTTCTGCCTCTCGGCACTACTTTGAGAGTTAAATGGTTAGAGCTTGTAAAGCACTTAAAACCACCCGGCCCAAAGTGCTTACCAGTATACATATTAGCTATCATTTTACTTTTGTTATTTTTTATTTCTGCCATTTTTTTTGTTTTTAAATATATATTTATTCTTTATAGTATTACAGATATTTCCCATTTCCCTGCCTTTCCCCCCCCCTCTTCTCAGTCCCTCCCCTCCCCCTAACCACCAGATCTTCACTATCCTATTGCCCATGTCCATAGGCTATGCATGTAAGCATATAAATTCTTCAGTTTATCGCTTCTCATCCCCCCAAAATCATTTTGTTTTGATGAAATTAACGATAACTCTGAACTAAGGTATATTGGAATTTTGATGACTTCTTAGTTAGTGAGACTTGATGCAGATCCTATATAGGTAAAGCTGTCTCTGGCCAAGAGCCTGTAAGTGCAGAGGGTGAGGGGACAAGGCCTGTCCCAATTATGAGCTAATCATCTTCCTAAGGTATCAGAATTTTCCAGAGCAGGGGCTTTCTAGTAAGGTTCTGAATCCTCTGTTTACACTGCTCTTTTTTTTTTTTTTTTTTTTGCCTTTTTCCTTTTGCCTTCTCCCTCCTGGGATAATTTGACACTAATGGGCAAAGCTCTTGAGGATGGAAATTGTTGGTCTTTTTTCCCAGCGCGCCTGGAATCGGCTTCAGAGGAGGAGAAATACAAACATGACACTAATGGACTTCCCTTGTTCGCAGTTCTTCTCGTTTCAGGACAGCGTCCCCTTGGCATCCAGGCTCCTCACTTCAGATCCATTAGTGCCGGGCAAATGAGCCCTGTGGTTTCTCTCATCTCCTGCCCATAAACCACCACACATACCTCTCTCCTGGCCCCTCCCTCTAGTTAACATTGTTTAACAGACTCAAGGACACAGTTGCGGTTCTTTCATTCCTAGAAGAGCAAAATGTGCTCATGCTTCCTGTACTGGCCGCCTGGGTTGGTGGCGATTCAAAGCCCAGGCCTGGGCTGTTTGATGCTCTCTATTTTGGGATGTTATTGATAGTCCGTTACTGAGCACCTGGGTGATGAAAAGGGGCCCCAGGAGCTCACAGACACTCCTGCGTTCCT
>PVJN01013765.1:0-48112 GCA_004026805.1 Lasiurus borealis
GTTTCAGCTGGATCTGGGGTTTAGTGTCATAGGATAAGGGGTTCAATGCCGTTGGGAGTCTCCGTTTCCCTCCCGTCAGAGAAAGCCAGCCAGGTACTCGGGCACCCGCTCTCTCAGCGCGCGCGTCTCCGTACCTCAGCTTTTTGCAGTTCCTCTGGGTGTCTGTGAGCCCCTCTCTTTCCTTCTAGCTGTAGAACTTTCACTCAGCCAGCTTTCCTGTGGTTCTGGATGATGTCTGTTCTGTCTTTTAGTTGTAGTTTTGAAATTGTTGTGCGAGGCAGCAGTGTAGGTGTTTACCTATGCCGCCATCTTGGCTCCTCTCTGGAACAACTTTAAACAAACCAATTATGGGATGCATTATGGGATGCCAAGAGGAGAAGAGAAAGAGAAATATACTGAAAATCTATTTGAATAAATAATGACAGAAAATGTCCCCTATGTGATGAAAGAAATAGACTTACAAGTCTAGAAAACACAGGGCGTCCCAAACAAGAAGAACCCAAGAAGGCTCACACCAAGACACATCATAATTAAAATGCCAAAGTTAAAGACAAAGAGAGAATCTTAAAAGCAGCAAGAGTAAAGCAGCAAAAAAGAAAAAAACATATCAACAATATTATGGCAATAAATACGTATCTATCAACAATTGAATCTAAAAATCAAATAAACAAACAAGGAATCTAAGGAACAAAATAATCTAATGAATAAAACAGAACCAGAGGCATGGAAACATGGAATAGACTGAAGAATTTCAGAGGGAAGGGGGGAGGGAGTTGGAAAGAGATTAACCAAAGAACTTATATGCATATATGCATTACCTATGGACATAGACAATAGGGTGGTGAAGGCCTGGGGCAGAGTGGGAACCTCATAAAGGGGGGCAATGAGGAGACCAAAGGGGTGTATAGGTAACACTCTCAACAATAAAGATTTTCTTTTTTAAGTGGCAAGATGTTATTCATCTGCCAGATTCTAAAATTGATATTCTTTCTATCATAACCCATGCCATTTTCCTGTCTCTCCACCATCTTTTAAGACTTTAAGACCAGTATGCAAACTTACTAAAAACAGAGCTTTCATACTCTGAGTTAAAATTACATACTAGAGCCCTGACGAGTTTGGTTCAGTGAATAGAGTGTTGGGCCGTGGACTAAAAGTTCCTGGGTTCGATTCCTTGTCAGGGCACATGCCTGGGTTGCAGGCTCAATCCCCAGTAGGGGATGTATGGGAGGCAATTGATCAACGTTCCTCTCTCATCGATGTTTCTAACTCTCTATCCTTCTCCCTTTCTCTCTGTAAAAAATTAGTACACATATGTATATTTAAAAAAAGGTCACCCACAGAATTAGAAAGTTCATGTATGATACTTCAACTCAACTAAAATTTATTCATCTTGAATTCTTCTAGTGTTTTTTTGTTTAAAAAAAAACAAACCTCAGTTCTCTCACGTATTTACTTCTGGTTTTTAAAATGTTGCTTTTTTGTGATTAAAGTTTTTACAATATCAAAATGAGCACTTACTCATCATTCTTTTTCTTCTTTCAAAATCCAAATCATTCATGTTACTAAAAATAAATAAAACAAAAGACAAAATTATCTACCATGTTTCCAAACTATATCTTTTTTTCCAAAAGGGTAGGAATTATTTCATAAGACAAATATTGAAAAAAAATGTTAATCACATTGAATCAGTATCTAAAAGGAATACAGAAAACACTGAGTTGATTAAACATGTAAAATATTACCTTAGTTATTTTACATAATACCAAACCTTTTACTTTTACAAGTTAAAAATATTTGTCTAAAAATAGCAAAAATGGACTGAAACCTTTCCTTACCTTAAACAGTTTTCTGAAAATACTTTCCCTTTTTCTTGATTACTCAGGGTAATCTTTATAAGTAGATCTCAGTGGCCATTAAAGTGTGACAGGCTATTTGCTCCTGTGTGTCCTGTGGTTTCCTTCAGCTGCCTCTACCTACCACTCCTTTATTCTTTTTTGTTTGTTGCTTCTAATTAATTTGAGTTACAAAACAAAATAACTTCTTAAAATTGTACAAGATGTGCCAATAAGTAAGCATTGGAGAAGAGCCTAAGGAGCTCTCCTACTACAGGGCTTGGGAAGCCTGGGTAACTGTGTTATTAGAGACCTGAGGTGAACAGATAGATAAGTGTGCTCCCCACGGGTGGAGTGTTACAACAGACGCCTCAACTGCTGCAAGGTACCAAGGAGTAAAAGGGAATGGTAAAAAATGGAAAGAGAGGGATCTCATGGATTGACTATGCTTAAGTAATACGTTACATGCTTTTTTGTAAATCATTAAATTACCTTACCTCTTCAGTCTCAAAAGGTACTGGGACACCCAGGCAGGAAAGAGTTCATGTTTTGAAATCATCTTCAGTGCCCAAAATTGCTAAATGAAAATAGCAATTAGACTGCTTATTCTATTAATGTTTCTTCAGTTTAAATTTGTGTTTCTTTTAATTACATTCTTATACTACCCATAATTTTTAAAGTATACTATTTAAGTAGAAGTATATTAAAAAGGAATACTCTTTCTTATATGTGTGTGTGTATATATATATATATATATATATATATATATATATGTGTGTGTATGTGTGTGTATATATATATATATGTGTGTGTGTGTGTGTGTGTGTGTGTATGTGTGTCATATTTTATATATATACACATATATATGTGTATATATATAAAATATTCAATTCCAAAATTCTAATTCATAAACATCTATGTAATGGCATGGTTTAAGAGAAATGAAAAATATACAAAGTTCTTACCAATACTTGTATTATCAAGTTTTCCTTTAAATATAGAATTCCCTTAAAATAATTTACTTTTAATAACTTAATTTGCAACTGCATTTTATTTAATCATCTATTAATTCATATAACATATACTTATGCAACATCAACTATTGATAGGAATTTTATTAGGTGGGAAGGATATAAAAATTAATGACATGTCCCACTCAGGCCAGTGTAGCTCAGTGATTAGAGCATCAGCCCACGCATCAAGGGTTTGTTCCTGGATAAGGGCATGCACCTGGATTGCAGGTTTGTTCCCCGCCCCTGGTTAAGGTGGTTATGGAAGGCAACCGGTCAATGTGTCTCTCACATTGAGGTCTCTCTCTGTCTCTCTCTCTCTTTTCTCCCTTCCCTCCCTTTCTCTCTCTGAAAAGCAATGGAAAAAAATATCCTCTGGCAAAGATTAACAAAAGCAAAAGACATGATCCCTGTACTTAAGGAAAGTATGTAAACAAATATTCAATTCCATTTTAGAAATATACATATTTATAAATATATTATATATGAGTGCTACAGAAATATATATATATATATATAAGCTTAATATGCAAATTGTCCCAGCGGGAGTTGGACCAGGAGACCAATCGCTTGCTATTATATGTGCTGACCACCAGGAGGCAGTGCAGAAAAAGAAGGCCCCGATTGCTGGCCAGGCCTTGGGATCCTATCTGTGCACAAATTTCATACACCGGGCCTCTAGTACTCTAATATATACATATACATATATATCCTACCTAATAAAAGAGTAATATGCAAATTGACCATATCTCTGCCACACCCACAAGCCACACCCACCAGCCAATCAGGTGGGTGTGCAAATTAGCCCAACCAACATGGCTGTGGCCACAGAGCAAGCAGCAGGCTTGGGTTTCCCCAGCAATGGAGGAAGCTAAACTTCCCGCACACCCTGGCTGGCCATGGACTCCACTCAAGGCTACAAAGTTTCAATTATAGAAGATAAATAAATCCCAACAAAAATGGCTGTGACCTTGGAGAGAGCAGGAGGCTTGGGTTTCCCTAGTAATGGAGGAAATCAAGCTTTCTGCCTTCCCTGGCCTGCCCTAGCCTCCTCTCAAGACTATAAAATTTCAATTATAAAAGACAAATAAATCCTCAATACAAGGGCCTCCACTTGGGTTGCCAGGGAGGGCATGGCCGGCTGCAAATCAGCACAGGCCCCTCACCCAGGCCACCCCACAGGACAAGGGAACACCCACCCTGATCTGGGACACCCTTCAGGGAAAACCAGATGGCCCCCACCTGTGTACCAGGCCTCTATCCTATCTAATAAAAGAGTAATATGCAAATTGACAGTCACTCCAACACACAAGATGGCTGCCCCCATGTGGACACAAGATGGCTAGCAGGAAGGGACCAGGTCTGCAAGGGAGGACAGTTGTGGGTGATTAGGCCAGCAGAGGAGGGCAGTTGGGAAGGACCAGGCCTGCAAGGGAGGGCAGTTGGGGGCAATCAAGCCTGCAGGGGAGGGCAGTTGGGAGCAACCAGGCCTGCAGGAAAGGACAGTTGAGTGGGACCTGGGCCTGCAGGGCAGGGCAGTTAAGGGTGACCAAGCCTGCAGGGGAGGACAGTTGGTGGGGGGGAGGAACTAGGCCTGCAGGGGAGGGCAGTTAGGGGCAATCAGACTGGCAAGGGAGCAGTCAGGCATCAATCAGGCTGGCAGGGGAGTGGCTAGGGGGTGATCAAGCTGGCAGGTAGAAGCAGTTAGGGGCAATCAGGAAGGCAGGCAGGTGAGCAATTAGAAGCCAGCAGTACTGGATTGTGAAAGGGATTTCCCAGATTGGGTGCAGGATGGGCTGAGGGACACCCTCCCCCGAGTGCACTAATTTTGTGCACCAGCACCCCCCTCTCTCTATATAAATATATATTTATTTATTTTAAGGGAACACAAAAGAATGCTCTACCTAAAAGTCAGGGGGTTAAAAATCAGAGACTATGATCTATACCTGTCTTTACAATAACACTTACTATGCTTCTTTTTCAAAGAACACCAGTTTAACTATCATTTCTGACACTGACAGCTATTTTTGTTTGAAAATAGTTGTAAATAAGTGGTAAGAGTTGAATGAAGCCTCTAATAGTATACAATGGTACCTCGAGATACATGTGCCCTAACGTACGAGATTTTTGAGATACGAGCCATCGAGCGAGCGATTTTTGCTTTGAAATACAAGCAACATTTGAGATAGGAGTAATCACTCAGAATGGCCAGCTGCACATGACCCACCAGTTTACCACGACTGGAGCGTCTCATAGTTTCCCACGCCTCAAGGTTACGGAACGAATTAAATTCATATCTTGAGGTACCACTGTAGTTTCGATCATGGCACCCTTTCCTTTAAACTCCATGTGGAGATCACGCTGAAAAAACAAGTCTGAAATCTCTATTGCTAGACTACATTATTGAGCACTGATGATATGGGCATTATTACTAATTCTATCTTACAGATGAAACAAGTGAGGGTTAGAGAAACTAAGTAATGTGTACAAGTTCACATAGCCTGTGAAAGGGGAACCCTGGATTTAAAGCACCTAATCTGCTGCCAGGGCCAGCTCTCTGCAGTCACTACAGAATACTTCCCCCTAAACATTCGCATGAAAACGACTGTACAACTGTGAAAACTCCACAGGACTCTAATTCTAAGCCTTATGACTTAGCCCAAGATACCTTTCCTTTGGTGACTGCTAGAATCAAGGAACTGAGGAAAGAAGTGGTCCATCCTTTTTTTAAATGAGAAAGAACTTGGGAATTACTAGGAGCATGAACTCTGGGGAAAGCTGTCTGTTTGAATCCAGCCAGACTTCCACTAGCTGTGTGACCTGGTGCTAGTTACCTAATCTCTCTATGCCTCCATTTCTTTTATCAGTAAAATAGAGATCACAATGGTATTACCTTATATGTTATGTCACAGATTTTATATATAAAATGCTTAGAATAGTGTCTAGAATCTAATAAGGACTCAAATGTTAGCTATTACTGCTACTATATTATTAATAAATTGTGATTATTTTATAAAACATTTATTTACTATAATGCCTATCCCAGAATAAACTGTCAACA
The DNA here is from genome assembly GCA_004026805.1 of Lasiurus borealis. Classification (NCBI taxonomy): domain Eukaryota; kingdom Metazoa; phylum Chordata; class Mammalia; order Chiroptera; family Vespertilionidae; genus Lasiurus; species Lasiurus borealis. The sequence continues at coordinate 5,907 of PVJN01013765.1, forward strand.
ACAGTGAGCTCTCAATAAGTACGTGTTGAATGAGTGCATCAGGCTGAATGTCTTCTGAATTATAAAAAGATAACATTATAGAGAATGTCATGAAAGATAATGAAGAAATTAAAATAAAAAAATAAGATTAGGTTTTAATCTCAACAATGATAAAAACAATAACTGTAATATATAAGACTGAGACCTTAAAAATAGATAGGTTTCTAAAAATATATAATAAATAGAAATCTGGCAATACCCATATTATTCCATAAATAATATATTCAATGTAGTATAATTGAAATGAGAAGGCATATACGCTTTTTTGTTGTTGTTGTTAATCCTCACTTGATATTTTTCCATTGACTTTTTTTTAGAGAGTGGAGAGACACATCAATTGATTGCCTCCCACATGTGCCCCAACAAGGTACGTGTCCTTGACCAGAATTAAAACCAGAACTCTTCAGTCCACAGGCCAACGCTCTATCCATTGAGCCAAATTGGCTAGGGTGGCAACATATATTTTTAAAAGTGAATTAAGTGCAGCCACTTTGGAAACAGTTTAAAATTTCAAATTTAACAAATTTACTAAGCCATCCAGCAATTTCACTCCTAGAATATACACAAGGGAAATGAAACAAACGTTCACACAAAAATTTGTACACAAATGTTCAGAGCAGTATTTATTCATAATACCCAAAGATGGAAATGGCTCTAATGTATCAGTAAAATATGGTATGTCTATACAATGAAACAAAGAGGCAAGAACTACTGATACAAGTTACAACATGAATGAGTCTCAAAATATGCAAAGTGAAGAAGCCAGATGCAAAAGACCACATATTGTATGATTCCATTTACAGGAAATGTCTAGAAAGTGAAAACAGTGAGACATAGAAAATAAATTAGTAGTTGCTGGGAGCTGGGCCTAAGAGCAGATATTGATTGCAAGAGGACACAAAGGACCAAGGTATGATAGAATTGTTCTAAAATTGCATTGTGATAACTGTACAAATATGTAAGTTAGTTAAGAATCACTGAATTGTATACTTAAGGTGAGTGAAATTTTATGGACTATAAATTATACCTCAATAAGTCAGTTTAAAAAAAGCCAAATGTTACTAATGAATACCTGTGGAATGTTGAGATCCTGTAACTGACTTTGAATAATCTCACTGAGCTGCCGAAATGTCATTGTAAAATCAGCTTCTGTCTTTTCCATAAGCTAATGAAAATAAGTATATTTATCAATCTCAGTTCTTTGAGAAGATGCTAATTAATAATTCAAATATTAATCAGAAAAAGAGATTAAAACTCACATGTAGGAGAAATGCAATTAAATCATCATCACCCTTCCTTTCTCCAAGTAGCCCCAATTTAGCTTTGAACAATTCTCTAAATCTAAAAGAAGAAATGTCAATTTAATGTTATTAAAATTCTCACTATTTTAAGACTTGTCCTCAAACCAACCAGGATACTTTAACATCTGCATTCAAAAAGGACAAGCCTTCTGTAATAGAGAACAGGATACCCCTCAAGAATCTGAGCAGCACTATAGGAAGAAAAAAAGAACAGTTAAACCTTGATTTAAAATTATTTTTTAAAATATGTTTTTTATTGATTTTAGAGAGGAAAGAAAAGGGAGAGAGAGATAGAAACATCAATGATGAAATAGAATCATTACCCGCTGCCTCCTATATGCCCCACACCCTCACTACTGGGCATGTGCCCTTGATTGTAATCAAACTCAGGACCTTACAGGCCACAGGCTAATGATCTAACCACTAAACCAAACCAGCTAGGGCTAAAATTAACATTCTTGAGTTACATTTTACAAGAACAAAGAGAACCTTCTCGCGTATTAAATAACATTAGATTATGTGCTACTGATTCTTGTTTAATGATTTAATTATATATCATACTAGAGGATAGGGGGTTCCCTCTGCCCAACCTGCACCCTCTCATAATCCGGGACTACAAGTTCCTAACTGCTTGCCTGCCTGCCTGCCTGCCTGATTGCCCCTAACCACTCTGCCTGTCTGCCTGCCTGGTTATCCTTAACCACTCACCTGCCTGCCTGATCGACCCTAACTGCCTCTACCTTGGCCCCTGCCACCACAGCTTCGTTAGGAAGGACATCTGGAATGACGACCGGAAAGTTTGGCTGCCCGGTCTAATTAGAATATTATGCTTTTATTATTATAGATCATAGAGAAAATTATGAACACAAATTTATTGTCTCAAAGATTTAGATACAATATAAATCATATCATGTCATTTCTGAAATACTACTATATATAATTAGATTACAGTATAAATGTTGATATAAATGTATGTTTTTTGGTATATTTTCAAAATCATCTTAGGCTAAAAATCATTCATTAGAAGTAACTCACCCAACATAATATTTTACTTACCTAAAAGTATGAACATATAGTGAAATCTTTCATAAAAATATAAAAATTAGTTTTTAACCTCAAGCCCATCTCTAAACTAAGTTTCTATTTCTTAACATTCTCAAATGTATTTTCAGCTACACAAAAACTCATCACATTCTGAAGCTCTGCGTGCTTTACCTTCCTGATCTCATCTACAACTCTTCCCTTTGCTCATTCATCTTGCTGTTCCTTAAACCACCCCATTACTCCCCCAAAACACACACACTCCCACCTCAGGGCCTTGCACAGGCTACTCCCTGGCCTCTGTAGACGCCTGCATAGTTTGCTTCTGTTACTCCTTTAAGCCTTTACTCAAGTTTTTTGCTGACCACCCTTTTAAAACTGTAAAACTTCTTTCCCTCCCTATGTTCCCTGTCTAATGCTTTATTTTTCTCTATAGCATTTAACTCCTTCTAATGTTATAGAACTTATTTACTCTGTTTATTGACTGTCTCTCCCACCAAAAATAAGCACTATCAGGGCACAATTATCATGCTGTTTCATTCATTGTTATCCCCTTAGCAGTTACAACAGTCTGGCACAAGCTGAGACCTCAATAAATATTTGTTGAATGACTGAATAAAATCTGCAGAATTAGAGATATAAAATTTATAGAGACAAGGGTGAGTTAAGGCCACTTAATGAATATCATTTTATGTCACTTGGATTTTTAATTATGTGATTAGATTACCAATATAGTTTTAATTAATTAAGAAAACCATGTATGGATATAGACTTTTAAAAATCTTTATTGTAATAATTTTTTGGGATTAATAAAATAACTATATGTCAGAAGTGCCCAGCTAGCTCAGTCAGTAGAGCATGAGGCTCTTAATAAAATAACTATATGCCTTGTCTTCCATTTGGGATCTTGTACTGTAAATTTTTTATTGAGGGGTGGGAGGGTGGAAGGAGAGCGTAAAACAAAATATGTTTTATCTTCTAGCAAATACATTGGAGACACAGAAATAAATACATTGTGGTCTCTGCCCTCAAGAAATTCAATACCCAGTGGTAGATCAACAAAATCCTAACATAATCCAGGATCCGGTGGTTGCTTCAGGCCCTCACTCTTAAGGAAAAGCAAAGTTATGCCATAAAGAACCCTGAACACATTTTGAATAGCAGATTTGACCAAACACATTCTTTGATCACAAAAATAAGGACATATTAAGTCCAACTACTTAGAAATTAAGAAATAGTGATAAATAACTCTTAAATCAAAGAAGAAATAAACTAAAATTTCACATCTAAAAAGCAATAAATATGAAAACAACTTATCCTGGTAACTATGGAAAAAAGCCAAAACTGAACTAGATAAAAATATAGAGTTTGAAATGCTGTCATAATTTTTTATAAAATATATTTTATTGATTTTTTTACAGATAGGAAGGGAGAGGGATAGAGAGTTAGAAACATCGACAAGAGAGACATCATGCCCCCTACTGGGAATGTGCCCGAAACCAAGGTACATGCCCTTGACCAGAATCGAACCTGGGACCCTGGAATCCACAGGCCGATGCTCTATCCACTGAGCCAAACCGGTTTTGGCAAGATGCTGTTATTATTAAAGACTAAATAAAAAGCTGGTTTTCAAAATGTCATTTCCTTGTTTTTCAAAGATGATCATTGTTCCCCAGTAGGGGGCATGCAGGAGACAGCCAACCAATGATTCTCTCTCAGCATTGATGTTTCTATCTCTCTCCCTCTCCCTTCCTTTCTGAAATCAATAAAAATAAAAAATGATCATTTTACAAATATATTTGCACACAAATTTAATTAGTAGGTTTAGGATTTACTCACAGCTGCTTTTGCCCTGGATCCAATAATGGATTTAGAGCTTGTAACAACTTATTCAAATTAAACATCCCAATATTGGCCTGATTTCCTATTTTATATCTTCTTTCATCATCAGATGTGTTTGGCACAAAATGTGTTTAAAACAAAAATACTATCTTTATATAGTAAGGATAATTACAATAAATAGCTGTTTCCTTCACTTTTTAATTTATATTTAAATTTAATACATTTCTATTTATTAGGTAAAACTTTTTCTGACATTAACCATTTAACTCAAAAGTAATATAAATATTTAATGTCCATACACATGAAAATATTTTATAATATGAATATTTGCCTAATAGATGAGTATATTTCTAATCTACAGTAATTTCCAGATCATCAAGTACAGACTTCAAACTCCAACTCAAGTAAAATGCCGTCCACAGAGCCCGCTCTCATCCTTCCAGTGTCAAGATTGAATTAGTGTTACTTTCATTTTATAGGTTAGTAAGTGAGAGGTTAAGTATCTTGTCCAAAGCACAGAGCCATTAAGTGTCAGATGCCCAAAACCAAACTCACATCTGTCTGACAACATATTCCCTACTGTTCTTCAGGTCGTCTTCATTAACATGTAATTCTTTAAGGGCAGAGGTTACAAGGAATTCATTTTTGTATCCCTATAGCACCTAGAAGATTGAGTACAACACAAAACTACCATTCTACAAATGACTCCAATTCTTTTCCTACCCCATCATTGTATTAGCTATAACAGTTTATCTAAAATAAACTTGTGAATAAGGTATTTATATATACATATAAGTCATACACACCTGGGTTATAGGCTTCCATAAAACCAAATGGACCATAGTCAATTGTAATGGATAACAAACTGAAGTTGTCAGTATTACAAACACCTAAAACAACAAAAATTTCCAAAAACAAGATAAAATAACAAAAGCATTTTTTAACTGTATAAAATTTTCCAGAATGGAAAAGGTCATGGAAATGCATTTATTTTAGAAAGAAGCAAAATTTGATTATCAATTGAAAAGTTTAATTAAAGAAGACAAATAGTTTTATACTAAAGCTATATTTTAAAAATAAATTTAGCCTTTTTTTTATACTCCTCTGTGCTCAAAGATTTCCAATAATTTAGTCCCAAGAAATAAAACTTCCTCTTACTTACTCTCAATTTCTAGTAGTTGTTATTTGGAATGGAACTGAAACTAGTAAAGGAATAAAATTAATTTTCAAAGGCTGTGAGAAGGGGGAAAAATGAAAATGTAGATATCTACCCCCATTAACAGTACTGAGTTGCAGACCACGAGCAGTGTGGGAGGCAGGGCGAGAAAGACCTCTTAGGTGCAGGGCTCATAAATGGGGGCTGAATGTAGGATAGGAGGAAGCCATGGACAGACACATCAGCCTAATATATGTTCTTGGGCATAGTGTTACAGTGTTCAATAGAGAGGGTTTCAACCTTTTTCAGAAGCAGATGGTTCTGTTTATCAAAATGTTAAAATGTACCGACTCTCTAACCCAGCAATCCCACTTTTCGGGGTTTATCTTAAAACACTCATCTTCGAGCCTGGCCTCAGAGGCTTAGTAGTTGAGCGTCAAACCAGGAGGTCACAATTCAATTCCCGACCAAGGCATGTGACTCAGTTGTGGGCTCAATCAGTGAGGAAAGTGCAGGAGGCAGCCAATGATTCCTTCTCATAATTGATGTTTTTATCTCTTTCTCCCTCTCCCTTCCTCTATGAAATCAACAAAACATTGTATTAAATTTTTTTAAAAACTCATCTTTGTATTCTCAAACTTCCTCTTACTCACTCTCAATTTCTAGCAGTTGCATGGTGGTCACTGCAATGCAGTTCATAATAGCAAAAATTCTGAAACATCTACCCTGTTTCCCATTCATCCCTAAGAAACATACAGAGATCATGTGAAAAAAAACTTCAAGAAGTTTTACAATGTGGAGTCCTCTTTTGGTATTTATCTAGGGACCTTAGTATATATAGAACTTGCTTTTCAGTTATTTATAGTTCAGGCAGATATTCCTTGCAATACTACCTTGCTATTTTTGTAGGAGACATATGAATATCATCAATATAGTCTAGAAAACTTGATATGAAATGGTTAATAATGATTATCCTAGAGAATGGAATTCAAAATTATTTACATTTTAAATTCTTTACCATAAGCAGGTAATCCTATATAATAAAAGCCTAATATGCTAAGTGTCTTGTCCAGTCATACATTCAACCAATCAAAGCATAATATGCTAATGATATGTTAAGGCCACTCAACCACTCACTATGACATGCACTGACTACCAGAGGGCAGATGCTCTGACTGGTAGGTTAGTTTGCTGCTGGGGCCTGGCCAATTGGGACTGAACAAGACAGGCCAGATACACCCTAGAGTCCTCTTGTGGCCCTTCCCCAGCTTACCAACCTCCCGCATACATCCCCAGACATGATCATGCACTGGTGAGGTCCCATGGCCTAGCCTGTGCCTTCTTGCAATATGGGACCCCTTGGGGGATGTCAGAGAGCAGGTTTTGGCCTGATCCCACAGGCCAGGCTAAGGGACACCACTGGTACACAAATTCGTGCACCGGGTTTCTAGTACTTTTATAATTAAGACTTTAAAAAATACCTTTAAGGAAATCTAAATATAGATCATTCTTATTCTACTTTGTGTACACTGTTCAATTAAAAACAATTTTAAACATGAGAAAATTGTTTCTCTCTTGCTAAAAAAGAACTCACCCTATATAATAAAACTCTAGTATGCAAATCGACTGAATAGCAGAACGACTGGTCGCTACAATGCACACTGACCATCAGAGGGCAGATATTCAGTGGCCCCCCATTGCCCTGCCCACCAGTCACCCCACAGATGGCCCTAATCATCAGCCAGGCATAGGAACTGTACCCTATATATTGGGAACAGTCTCTTAAGATATGGCAAAGCTACTCTAACACTGAAAAAACAGGATGCAGCAGCAATGACATGCATGGATCTGCTTTGCACATTTTGTGGTCAGCCCTGATTCTGACACTTATAACTGTGTGACAAATCCAAGTACTTAACCTCTCTGCTTCAGTTTTTCCACCCATAAAATGGGGGAAAATGGTACTACTGCCTCAGAAGGATCATATTATATACTACTTTTTATAATCAGGGCAAAAAAATGTAGCTGCCCATACAACAGTAAGATGTCTTTCACTTGCAAGAAAAGAATAGTCACTGGCACATGCAGCATCCTGGATTGCAAGAGGGATGTCCAACAGTCAGGTTAGGACTGATATCCCCTGAGGGGGCCCAGATTGTGAGAGGGCACAGGCCAGGATGAGGGGGGTCGCTCCACCCCCCAACCCTGTGCATGAATTTCATGCACCAGACATCTAGTATGTTATTCATGTTAAGAAGTCCATTGGCAGGAATATTTTGAAATACATTAAAAAAAAAAGTCTTCTGTCTCTACAGATTAATTCTACTTTCTCATTAGAGAGTGAAACATTAATAGATAACTTACCATGAGCAAAACCAATAGACATCCGCAGAGCAATAAGTTGTGCCATCTCAGATACCACAATGGAAAAAAATTCCTAAAGAAAATGTTCAGATTTGGCAAAGGCTGGCCAACAAGATGACTAAAGAAATAGAAATTATATATGGAAGAACATAAAATTATTTAATTAGAAATAATATATAAAAGGCTCATACACAGCATGATGACCAGGCTTTCTCCATGTCCAATATAAAAAGAAAAGTGTGCCTTGGCCAGTGTTGCTAGGTGGTTGGAGCCTGGCTCATACACCAGAGGGCCTCAGGTTCAACTCCCAGTCAAGTGCATGTACTTGGGTTGCAGGTTTGATCCCCAGCCAGGATGTAGGAGGCAACCGATGGATGTTTTTTACATTGATTATTTCTCTCTCTCTCTCTCTCCCCACACCCCCTTCCCTCCCTGTCTCTTTCTCTCCCCCTTTCTTTCTTCCTCACTCTCTCCAGAGAGTAACAGGAAAAATATCTTCGGGTGAAGAGTAACAAAAAAAGGAAAAAGCATCAGAATTCAGCACTAGGGAGTTAATGTAAGTGAAGTGAATTATTAAACTTTAAAATGAGTCACCAAGAAAAAAAAAATGGATTCTCTTCTCTGTGACTCTTAAAAGAATAAAAATTTTTTCACAAAAATAAAAAAGTCACATTTTCCTATTACGTTTGCTTTAGAACTACCATTTTAGAAATATCTAATGGGTGAGAAAATAATATATGTGATCAGTCCTAACTGGTTTGGCTCGGTGGATAGAGCGTCAACCTGTGGACTAAAGAGTCCCAGGTTCGATTCCGGTCAAGGGCATGTACCTTGGTTGCGGGCACATCCCCGGTAGGGGGTGTGCAGGAGGCAGCTGATCAATGTTTCTCCCTCAATGTTTCTAACTCTCTATCCCTCTCCTTTCTTCTCTGTAAAAAATCAATGAAATATATATATTTTTAAAAAGAATATATATGTGATCAACTTATAAGTGTTTCTCAAAAAATAATGTATACAGCCCTAGCCAGTTTGACTTAGTAGATAGAGAGCATCAGCTTGTGGACCAAAGTGTTCTGGGTTCGAATCTGATCAAGGGCATGAATCTTGGTTGTCTTCTTGTGGAAGGATTAACAACAACAAAAATGTATACAGTTAGGATGTAGTAGCACCTATTCTTTTCTTCTAGATGGAAAGGAAACAATTTTTTAATCCATGCCTTGTTTATGAAGTGGTTCATCTTACCTTCCTCTAATAAAATGTTCACGATGCTTTATATTTCCTTGCTTAACTGAATTTTTTTAAGTCCTAAGGTATAATTACTAATGTTGGAAAGTCAATGAGAGAAAGCAAAAGTATTGCTCTTTCTCTTTAAAAATGTACCACAGCCCAAAAAGTATTGCTCAGTGGTTGAGTAATGACTTATGAACTAAGAGGTCACGGTTTGATTCCTGGTCAGGGCACATGCCTAGGCTGCAGCCTCGTTCCCCAGTGAGAATGTGTAGGAGGTAGCCAATCAATGATTCTCTCATCATAGATGCTTCTATCTCTCTTTTCTTCTTCCTTCTTCTCTGAAATCAATAAAAATATATTTTAAAAAAATAAAAACTTACCACATATCTATTAGGTTCTTTGATATCTACTGAGGAAAAATGTTCTTTTATGATGAAATCTAATAATGTCCTGGAGATTAAAAGAAGATAGCATCAATGTTCCTCAGAATACAATATTGAATATCCAATCACCTAAATCCACCCTTGCAATTCATTAATTCATTAGATTCCACACTTAATTTTTATTTTATTTTATTTAAAAATGTTTTGTTAATCCTCACCTGAGGATATTTTTCCATTGATTTTTAGGGAGAATAGAAGAGAGAGGGAAAGACAGATAGAAACATGGATTTGAGAGAAACACATTGATTGGTAGAGTCCTGCATGAACCCTGACTAGGGCCCAGGCAAGAGAGGAGCCTGTAACTAAGCCTTTACTGGAATGAAACCCAGGACCTTTTGGTCTGCAGGCCTACTCTAACCCCTAAACCAAACCGGCTAGGGCTCACACTTAAAAATCTTTTAAATTAAAATAAGACTGTACCCCAAAAAACAGCAATAGAGAAATATTTCCTCAATATTAATCAAAGCTGGGACTATGTTTCTAACATCATATTAGATTCCATCTTATTATGTTACAAATTCAAATTCAATAAACATCCATGGAATATCTACAGGATCTATGCAAGTGATAGGAAGAAGAAGGGTAAGACTGAGACCTAGCCCTCAAAAAGCATATAGTTTATTAGAGGATAACATATAAAAAATAATGATATTATAGCACAATGCATGCTATAATGGAAATATATATGAAGTATAAAAACAACAGAACAGCTCGCCGTAGGTGCACAGTTGGTTGAGTACTGTTCCATGCACCAAAGGGCTGCTGGTTCGATTCCCGGTCAGGCCATATACTTGGTTTTCAGGTTTGATCCCCAGTTGGGGAGCACACTGAAGGCAGCCAACTGATGTTTATTTTTTTTTCTCTTTCTCCACTCCCTCCTTCTTTTCTCTTTCTCCCTCCCTCTCTGTAAGTCCTCAGGTCAGGATTAAAAACAACAACAATGAAACAGTAGGGGACTAACTATGTGCAGAGGTCACATAGGTTTCACAAATGAGATGAGAAAAATCTGGCCAATGTTTGAAGTTAAAATATTTAAGTTGCATTTGCTTTTTTACTCTCATTCTTAACACATTGTGGACAGATCTTGAGAATTCTTGTGTTTTCTGTCCTAAGTTTATGGCCAATCATGTGAATTTTTAAAAAAAGATATTAGCTTGTAAGAACATGTAATAAATAACTTCAAATGCAATGGGTATTAAATTTAAAAGCGTGCCTTTAACATTTATGTAAAACATTTTTTGTACTTATTCGATAGAAATTTACCTGGCCACTGGGTAAAACTAACAATAAAACTACCAGCCCGCAATGTGTTAAATGACTCCTCTAGTTAGTTGACTAATGGTGTTATTGCATTGCATAAGAGAGAATAAAAAAAATTAGAGGTTGTAAATATGATTTGAGAATTACTAAAACACAGCCAAAACAACAGGAGTGATTTAATTATTTAATAACTTTAATAAGTATCTATGTGTCAAAAACTGTTTCAGCATTTCAGGAACAAAAAGGTAGCCAGTGGAGGCATTTTAAGGATGAAGTGGTCACCAATGTACACAAATGTCAGAGAGAGAAGTGAAATGTAACTGAAGTATGACCACCAAATGGAACAATTTCAGTGGTATGGTGAATCCAAATAGAAGTGATCCCAAAAAATAAATTGAAAGTTAGAAATAATACCCAATGAGAACAAACAACTCTCTCAATGAGCCGAGATGACTATGAATTCAGTGAACATGTGCTAAAGTAGGAAACTCAGAGATTCTGTACAAGATAGCAGAGTAGGTAAAATGCGGTACTCAGAACCTCTCACAATCACATCTCAATTACAATTAAACTCCAGAACAACCATCATGTAGAGCTGCCTGAAACCTAGCTGAATGAAAGTCCTATAGATGAGGATGTGAAGAAGTCACATTGAGACGGACAGGATTAATGGACATGCAGAAGGGGCTGATCCCACACCCACATATGGCAGTTAAAAATCAGGAGGGTATCTCAGGTGTGGAGGTCCCCCCTGAGGAGTGAGGGATGCCAGCCCTATACCGGCCTCTTAAACCCCCCACCCCTTCCCTTCCAAACCCAAGTTTCCAATACCAGGAAGAGAAATTCCCATACCTTCTGGCTATGAAAACCAGCAAGGATTATGGCTGAGTGAGACACAGGGAAGATGGAGTCCCAGGCAGTTGTTTTCTTCTTTCTTAACTTTATTTTTTAAAATTTTATTTTATTGTTTAAAGTATTACAAATAGTAGTACATATATCTCCTTATTTTTTTTCCCTATTGACCTGCCTCTGGCCTCCCCTACCCATCAGTGTCTTGCGTCCATTGGTTATGCTTATATGCATACATACAAGTCCTTCAGTTGATCTCTTACCTCCTCCTCCCCTGCCCTCGAACCCTCTCCTATCTTCCTGCTGTAGTTTGACAGTCTGTTCAAAGCTTCTCTGCCTCTGATCTATTTTTGTTCATCAGTTAATGTTATTATCCATAAATGAGTAAGATCATGTGGTATTTTTCTTTCACTGACTGGCGTATTTTACTTAGCATAATGCTCTCCAGTTTCATCCATGCTGTTGCAAATGGTAAGGATTGCTTTGTTTTAAAGCAGCATAGTATTCCATTGTGTAGATGTACCATAGTTTTCTAATCCACTCATCTGCTGACTGGCACTTAGGCTATTTCCAAATCTTAGCTATTGTAAATTGTACAGCTATGAACATAGGGCTGCATATATCCTTTCTGATTGGTGTTTCTGGTTTCTTGGGATATAGTCCCAGAAGTGGGATTACTGCGTCATATGGGAGTTCCATTTCTAATTTTTTGAGGAAACACCATACTGTTTTCTACAGTGGCTGCACCAGTCTGCATTCCCACCAACAGTGCACAAGGGTTTCTTTTTCTCTGCATCCTCGCCAACACTTGTCGTTTGTTGATTTGTTGACGATAGCCATTCTGATAGGGGTGAGGTGGTACCTCCTTGTTTTGATTTGCATCTCTCAGATGATTAGTAACTTTGAGCATGTTTTCATATGTCTCTTGGCCTTCCTTATATCCTCTTTCAAAAAGTGTCTATGTAGGTCCTTTGTCCGTTTTTTGATTGGATTGTTTAATCTTCCTTTTGCTAATTTGTATGAGTTCACTGTAAATTTTGGAGATTAAACCCTTATTGGAGATAACATTGGCAAATATGTTTTACCATGCAATGGGCTTTCTTGTATTTTGTTGACAGTTTATTTTGCTGTGCAGAAACTTTCTATTTTGATGTAATCTCAATTTGCTTATTTTCTCCTTAATTTCCATTGCCCTAGGAGCTGTATTGTTAAAGATACTGCTACAACAAATGTCTGCGATTTTGCTGCCTATGGCTTCTTCTAAGATTTTTATGGTTTCCCATCTTATGTTTAAGTTCTTTATCCACTTTAAGTTTATTTTTGTGTATGGTGTAAGTTGGTGGTCTAGTTTCATTTTTTTTGCATGTATCTGTCTAGTTTTCCCAATACTATTTATTGAAGAGAGTGTCTTGATTCCATTGTATGCTCTTACTTCCTTTGTCAAATATTAATTGAGCATAATGGCTTGGGTTGATTTCTTGGTTCTCTGTTCTGTTCCACTGGTCTATATGTCTGTTCTTGTGCTGGTACCAGGCAGTTGTGTTTTTTTAAGATCCCATTATGGACTTACTCAAACTCACTAACTCTGAGCTCCAATGCCAGGGCAGCAGCTCAAAAAGTACCAGGGACATATATGTACAGGAACTGAATTGTGTGGCTTTGGACTGAGAGTTGGAGGAGAAGCTTTCTCTCAGACAAAAGTGCTGACAGAGGCTATTGTTTCTTTACTGAGCCCTCCCCCAACCTCCTGGTAAAGCTGACAGTATTGGCTAATACTATTCACCCCACACTGGTGATTTTCTGAGACCCCACAACACCAAACTTTTGAGTCCACCCAAACCATGGCCAGTAGATTTTCCAAACAAATGGCCTGTCTTGGCTCATGCCAAAGTCTTCCTAAACTCTCTCAAAAGTTCACAAACCCTAGACAAGTGACATGTGACCTCACTGTGTCCTGTACCTCTCGTTAAGTGGCAGCTCTTCTCAGTTCAGGGGTTGGCTTTTCCTGGGCACTTCCAAGCCCAGCACAGTAGCAGCCATCTGCAGAATGTTCTGTAGCTCATGCTGGCTGGTCCCAGGTAGGGCACAGGTGGCATCTTATCTTGGCTTACACCTTCTGGGAAATCACAGAGCCAGTAGACCACGTGAACAGCTTCAGACCACACCAGAGCACCACCCAACCACCTAAGTGAGCGATACACTGAAATAGTAGACTCTGGGCACTAGAGCCCTACTGAAGTGAGTTCTGCACCATGAGATCAGTCCGTGAACAGCAGATCCTTCACTATAGTAGCAGCCAGTCCTCACCGCCATCAGCCTTCCACTGACATACCATTAACAATCGAGGCTCAACTACAGCAGAAGGATGCACATAGATCACACAAAGGGATACATCTGCAGAACCTAGATAAAATGACTGGGAAGGCTGTAGACCCAGGACACCTACTACATATGGCCATTATACTAAGACAGGAAGATGCAGTAGCTCTACCTGATACACAGAAACAAACACAGAAAGGCAGCCAAAATGAGGAAACAAAGAAACATGTCCCAAATGACAGAACAGAACAAAACTCCAGAAAAAGAACTAAATAAAAATAAAAATAAGCAATCTACCAGATGCAGAATTCAAAGCAATGGTTATAAGGACTTGGGGGAAAAGTAGATGAAATTAGTGAGAACTTCAATGAAGAGATAGAAAACATTCAAAAGAACTAGTCAGAAATGAAGAATACATTACAAAAAATCAACAGTAGAGTAGATGAAGCAGAGGATCAAATCCATAATTTGGAAGATAAGGTAGCAGAAAACAATCAGAACAACAAAAAGAAAAAATAGTTTAATAGTTTAAGGAGCTTCTTGCCATCAAGGGTACCAACATTCCAGTCATGGGGGTGCCAGAAGGAAAAGAGATAGAACAAGAAATAGAAAACCTATTTAAAAAACTAATGATGGAAAACTTCCATAACTTGGTGGAGGAAACAGACATGCAAGTCCAGGAAGTGCAGAAAGTCCTAAACAAGATGAACCCAAAGAGGCCCATATCAAGACACATCATAATTAAAATGCAAAAGGTTAAAGACAAAGAGAATCTTAAAAGCAGCAGAATAAAAGTTACCTACAGGGAGCTCCCATAAGACTCTCAGCTGATTTCTTAACAGAAATTTTGCAGGCCAGTAGGAATTGGCAAGTAATATTTGAAATGATGAAAAGCAAAAACCTACAACCAAGATTCTTCTACCTAGCAAAGCTATCGTTTAGAGTAGGACAGATAAAGAACTTCCCAGACAAGAGAAAGCTAAAGGAGTTCATCACCACCAAAACAGTATTATAAGAAACATTAAGGGGTCTTCTTTAATAAGAAGAAGGAAATAAAGATCAGAAATGTGGATAATAAAATGGCAATAAATACATATCTAACAATAATTATTTTAAATGCAAATGGATTAGATACTCCAATCAAGAGGCACACGGTAGCTAAATCGATAACAAAAGAAGATTCTTACATGTATTGGCTATAAGAGACTCACTTCAGATCAAAGATACATAAGACTGAAAGTAAAAAAAAAAAAGGAAAAGATATTTCATGAAAATGGAAATGAATTAAAAAAAAAGGCTTTGCTAACAAACTAGACTTTAAAACAAAGTCTATAAAAAGAGACAATGAAGGACCCAGCAATTCCACTTCTGGGTATTCATCTGAAAAAACTCAAAACACTAAACTGAAAAATCATATGCATCCATATGTTCACTGGAGCATTATTTACAACTAGAGGCCCGGTGCACAAATTCATGCATGGATGGGGTCCCTTGGCCTGGCTGGCAATTGAGGCCATCTTGCCCAGTCCTGATCGGGGCCAGCGGGCCAGGGAGGGGACTGCAGGAAGTTGGCTGGCTTCAGGAGGTTGGCTGTGGGAGTACACTGACCACCAGGGGGCAGACGCTTAATGCAGGAGCTGCCCCCCAGTGCCATCATAGTGACCAGTGGACTGGTTGAGCAGTCGGCCGATCGTAACAGTCACTTAGGCTTTTATATATATAGATAGGCAAGCTATAGAAGCAACCTAAGGGTCACCAATGGGTAAAGAAGTGGTGCAAAAAAAAAAAAGAAGTGGTGCATACATAAAAAAAAATGAAATTTTGCCATATTCAACAACATGGATGGTCCTAGAGTGAAATAAATCAGACAAAAACAAATGCCATATGATTTATTTTATATATCAAATCTAAAAAACAAAATAAATGAAGAAGCAGACCAGACCAAACTCACAGATATAGAGAACATTTTGGTGGTGGACAGATGGGTAGAAGGTTGGGAAAATGCATAAAAAAGTAAAGTGGTTATGAAGTACAAATTGGCCCAGGCAGGTGCCTGTGCACCAAAGGGTTGAGGATTTGATTCCTGGTCAAGGGCATGTATCTGAGTTGCTGGTTCACTCCCCTTATCCATTTGGGGCAGGGAGTAAGGGGGTGGTCGATGTATCTTTCTAATATCCATGTTTCTCTCTCTCTTTCTTCTCTCCCCATCCCTCCCTTCCACATTCTCTGAAAAGCAATGGAAAAAAAATATCTTCAGGTGAGGATAAAAAACAAACAGTACAAATTGGTAGTTACAGAATAGTCATGGGGATGTAAAGTATAGCATAGGAACATGGTCAATAACCTATATATAGCCCTAGCTAGTTTGGCTCAGTGGGTAGAGCACTGGCCTGCGGACTGAAGGGTCCAAGGTTTAATTTCAGTCAAGGGCACGTACCTGGGTTGTGGGCTTGATCCCCAGTAGGGTTGTGCAGGAGGCAACCAATCAATGATTCTCTCTCATCATTGATATTTCTATCTCTCTCTCCCTCTCCCGTCCTCTCTGAAATCAATAAAAATATTTTTAAAAATCTATATATATAACAGCCTCAGTGACCAAATACCAAATGACCAGTCATTTGGTTGCTATGATGTGCACTGACCACAGGTGCTCAACACAAGCTGGCCAACTCCCACAGCTGGCTAACCTCCCATAGTTCCTCCCCCTGGCTGGCTACCTACCCCCATCAACCATAATCAATAGGCAGGCCGAAGGACCCCACCCACGCATGAATTTGTGCACCAAGCCTCTAGTTTATCTAAAATAATCTATAATAATAAAAGCATAATATGCTAATTAGAACAAACATCCTTCCAGATGACCTTCCAGATGAAGCCTAAGGCTGCACAGAAAGCCTGGGTCCTGGGTGCCTGCCAGCAGCTGGAGGGAAGCTGGGGTCCTGGGTGTCAGAGGGAAGCCAGTGCCAGCAGCTGGGGGAAGAAAGGCCTACTCTTGCACGAATTTCATGCATCGAGCGTCTAGTCTATAATACTACTAGTAAAAGCATAATATGCTAATTAGACTGGACAGCCAAATGATCTTCCAGATATCCTTCCAGATGACCTTCTGGACCAGTGGTTCTCAACCTTCCTAATGCCGCGACCCTTTAATACAGCTCCTCATGTGGTGGTGACCCCCAACCATAAAATTATTTCCATTGCTACTTCATATCTGTAATTTTGCTACTGTTATGAACTGTAATGTAAATATCTGATA
The DNA here is from genome assembly GCA_004026805.1 of Lasiurus borealis. NCBI lineage: Eukaryota > Metazoa > Chordata > Mammalia > Chiroptera > Vespertilionidae > Lasiurus > Lasiurus borealis. The sequence goes on from PVJN01013765.1 coordinate 23,007, forward strand.
TGCAGGATGTATTTTCATTGTTACAAATTGAACATAATTAAAGCATAGTGATTAATCACAAAACAATATGTAATTATATATTGTGAAATATTTATTTCTAATTACAAATAAATGAAATTTTGTCTTGAATAGTGGTGTAGCATGGGTAACAGTCTTCATATGACAACAGTAAACTACATTGCTACACTTTGCTACACCGAGGAGCAGTCTCTTGGTTCCTAAGACCATAGGAAATAGGTGTTTTCCGCTGGTCTTAGGCGATCCCTGTGAAAGGGTCATTCGACCCCCAAAGGGTCGCGACCCACAGGTTGAGCACTGCTGTTCTGGACGAAGCTGCAGTGGCGGGGGCCAAGGCAGAGGTCAGCAAGGGTGATCAGGCAGGCAGGTGAGCAGTTAGGGGCAATCAGGCAGGCAGGCAGAGGTGGTTAGGGGTGATCAGGCAGGTAGGTTGAGTGGTTAGAGGTGATCAGGCAGTTAGGCAAGTGGTTAGGGGTGATGAGGCTGGCAGACAGGTGAGTGGTTAGCAGCGATGAGACAGGTAGGCAGAATGGTTAGGGGCAATCAGGCAGGCAGGCTGGCAAGCAGTTAGGAGCCATCTGTCTCAGATTGTGAGAGGGATGTCCGACTCCCGGTTTAGACCCAATCCATGTAAGAGTCGGATATCCCCCGAGGAGTCCCAGATTGCAAAAAGGTGCAGGCCAGGCTAAGGGACCCCTTCCATGCATGAATTCTGTGCAGTAGCCTCTAGTAAAATAGTAAAATCATAATATGCTAATTAGACCAGATGTTCTTCTAGACATCCTTCCGGACGACCTTCTGGACAAATCTGGGGCTACAAGGGAAGTCAGGTCCTGTGTGCTAGAGGGAAGCTGGTACTGGCAGCCAGGGGAAGGAAAGCCTACTCATGCATGAATTTTGTGCATTGGGCCTCTTGTATTGTACTAACTATGTATGGTATCAGATGGTTACTAGATTTATCAGGCTGAGCCCTTAGTAAGTTATATAAATGTCTAATCACTGGGTTATATACCTAAAACTAATATAATATTGTACATCAACTTTTCTTTACACTTCTCTTTTTATCCTCCTAGAAAACCCACACAATATTAGACACATTACAAGTATTAAAAATATTTATTAATGCCTTGGTTGGGTAGCTCAATTGGTTGAAGTGTCAACCTGTATAACAAAAGGTTACAGGTTCAATTCTCAGTCAGGGCACATACCTAGGTTTTGAATTCAATCCCCTGTCAGGGTGTGCTTAGAAGGCAACCAATGGAGGTTTCTCTTTCTCTCTCCTCATTCATTCATATTCTATCTCTCTCTCTCTCTCTCTCTCTCTCTCTCTCTCTCGCTCTCGCTCTCTCTCTCTCTCTCCACCAGGAAAATAAAAACATATCCCCCAGTGAGGATTAAATAAGTAAATATCTATAAATAAATATACTTACTCTCTTTCCCCTCTCCTTTCCTCAAAGGCACATATCTTCTAACCTCTAAGGGACCCCATGAGACTTACAACCAGGGAAGCAATGGGCCACAGCTGCTCCATTTGGGCTAACCCCCTGAACTTGTCTCCAAGGCCCCCTTTTCTCTGACTTTCCAGTGAGCTAAAGCAGCCCAGCCTTAGGCTCTCCTGTTGCTTCTTCTATGCCCTTCCTTCTTTCATTGTCATAAGTATATTTTTGTTGTAGTCAATAAATTCTTGCTTGCTTTTCTCCCCACCCACCCCCTGCCCTTGCCCACACACACAAATTAACTTCCCAACACATAAATAAGCATTTTTAATTGTCTTCTACCACTTAAAAATGTCATTTTCTAACCTTAGTAAATCCAGTTCACGATAATGAGTCAAAATTTCTAATGATCCAATTCTGAACCATGATTTTGCAACACGAAGCACTACTGCACCTGCAAAAGAAACATTTATTTCAGCAAAAACTATTTTAAACTATGCAAACATAACTAAATGCTTTTATTAAAAAATGAAATTATTTTAATACAAAAAAAGTGAGTATCTGTATTGGAAAAACAATTAACTTACACCCTGGGAAGGATCAAAGATTTTTTTTTTAATTTCTTTAAGCCTGAATCAGTTAGAATGTTAGGAGCCACAACACTTTCTGAACTAGCTAAAGACTGCTCAGTTAAATAATCATTAGCCTCCAAACATCAAAATCCCATTGACTCCTCAATTGTGAGTTACTAAATTATTGAGTTACTAATAGACCGGCACACAAAATTCGTGCACATTAAAAGGGAATTAGAGGGAGCAGGGATGTGAACTTCATGTACCGGCCTGTTGCCGGGGTCAGGGACATGAGCCTCATGTCCTGGGGCCTGATACCAGGGTTGGGGACACAAGCCTCATGTCTCCGAGCCCGTGCAGGGGGTGAGGGACATGAGCCTCATTTCTTAAGTCCATTGCCGGGGATGGGGACTCGAGCCTCACGTCCCAGGGCCCATTGCTGGGGTCGGGCAGCGAGCCTCATGTCTCCAGACCAGCACAGGGCTTGGGGATGCGAGCCTCATGTCCCGAGCCTATTGATGGGACATGGACTTGAGCCTCACATCCCAGAGCCCATTGTCTAGGTCGGAGACATGAGCCTCATGTTTTCTGGCTGGCACAAGGGGTGGGGATGCAGCCTGCTGATCAGTTGTTACGTGATGGCATCCTGACCAATTTGCATATTATCCTATTATTAGTATAGATTTCTATGGCATAGTCCCAACAAGTGCTTTTCATATGTATAACTAATTGAAAATTAACTTCAATAACTAAATGTTTGCATATGTTCTAACTATGAATACACTGAAGAAATAAAGTGAATCTATGCATTTTGTATTTGGGTTTGTTTGTACTCCTGTATTACTGCCTTCTTTTGATTATAGACATTAGTAATACAATTAATAAATAGAATTCATGTTTCTTGCTTTTAGGAAATGCTGAACTTACATGTGCTTAGATATCAAGATGAAGTCTATCCAAGGGGCTACTGCTCTATTGGTTTTATTCTTCAAAAGGCTACCTGGGCCTTTGTGCTGGTCTCCCCTGCTCTACCTACTTCACCTCCTCTTCACCCCATACTGAAATCTTTCCTAATCTTATACTCAAGATCAATTCCCAACCCTGGGTGGGTAGGTCAGTTGGTTAGAGTATCATCCCAATACACCAACATTGTGGTTTTTTTGATCTCCAGTCAGGGTACATACAAGAATCAACCAATGGATGCATAAACAATGTAGAACAACAAATCAATGTTTCTCTCTCTAAAAATCGACACATTTAAAATATATATTTTAAAAGATAATTACCACTTCTTCCATAAAGCTAAAATGATGCCCCTATTATTGACTTCAGATCTTTTATTGTTCATCTGTTTCATGTACCTAAGTCTTTTCTCTATGGAAACTAAGACCAGGACTATGATATATACTTACTATTCCTGGACCCCCTGAAGGTTGTCCAATGGTAGGCACTGAAAAAGGGTCAAATAGTATTTTCTGGATTGACTGAATTACCATATAGTCAAAATGTATTTACAATATTAATCTAGACATTTATTTTCATGAGAGTTTTTTTTGAGCAATAAAAATATCACTTAGAAACCATAAGAGCTCATTAACTTATTCTAATGTCTTAGGAAAACTTATAAAAATGTAGTCACTTAGAAACCATAGAGCTCATTAAGTTATTCTAATTCATTCATTGTAATGAATAGGCATTGAATCATTGAATGTTAGCACTAAAAGACACAAAATGTATCATCTAATCTAACAGCCTTATTTTAGATAAGAGAAACAGGGCCAGAATGTGACTCCAAGTAACAAATCAATTCCCACAGAGATGGTCACATATTCTGTTTGCCTGTTCAGCACTTTTTTCAATATACTACAGTGGCTGCTGGGCAATAGCATAAAAGCACAATATGTGTATATATGTGAACATTTAGATATGGAAATTCTAGTAATGGCCTAAAAAGAAGAAATAAGATTGTGGTTGGGAATTCAAATTAACAATATATATAAGTATAGCCACAGAAGTAAGTAGTGTTGTTTCCATCATATGAACAGTCTGTACTTGGACTCTCATTTCCAATCACCATTAACAAGAAGACCTACGTAGTTGTTACAGGCTTGTGTGCAATAATTTCCATTTCATCCAGATGAAATTAAAGGGGAGAGATACCATAAAAACACATAAGCCTTGCCCAATCAGTGTGGCTCACTTGTTGAGTATTCACCCATGAACCAAGAGGTCACCAGTTCAATCCAGTCAGGTACATGTCCATGTTGCAGGTTGGATCCCCAATAGGGGGCGTGCAAGGGGCAGCATATAGATGTTTCTGTCTCATGGATGTTTCTATCACTCTTCCTTCCTTCCACCCTCTCTCTCTCTCAAATCAATAAAAACATTTAAAAATATATACTAATAGAGGAATATGCAAATTGTCTGGGGCACCATCACAATAACAGCAACAACCAGCTGCCTGGGGCAACAAGGCCAACACGGGGGTAAGTGAAGGATGAGCAAATGATTGAACATTGATGAGAGAGAGACATGGATTAGCCACCTCCTGCATGCCCCATGCTGGGAATATGCACGCAATCAAGATACATGCCCTTGACCGGAATCGAATCTGGGACCCTTCAGTCCACAGGCCAACACTCTATCCATTGAACCAAACTGCTTTCAGCTGTAGCTTGCCTTTTAAGCAGTTAAATATGGTTATTGATTTTTAGGTCCCCTTTCTCCTCAAAGATTCAGAGTCAAATTTCTTACTCTCTCCCTTTTTGCTGTTTTACATCACACTTTCTCATCCCCTTTCTAATTTTTTTTTCTACCCTACTTAAGGTTGAAGAAAAAGTTAATTGAACTTATTAGAAGTAAACATGAAGTAAGAGCAGCCAGGCTCTAAGGAAAGGTCCAAGGGCTCTCCTAGGAGGAAAGTATATGAACTTTCATGTACTAGCTTTATAACATTTTGTCAACTGTCCATAAACATTTCTTGTTCACTTCCCAGATGTTTGCTTTTTGAAATAGATGGATTAGTAATGTAAGAAAGTGGAAAAGGAAACTCTATTATAGTATCATAATGCTGAAATATCTGGAAGAACTAGGGGTCATTCTTTAAGAAGATTGAAAAGATGTCCAATATTTATTTTAATAACTTAGTCTTGCACCCCTATGTTCACTGCAGTACAATAAATAAGACCTGGAAGCAGCCTAAGCATAATCAGTAGATGAGTAAATAAAAAAGCTGTGGTACATTTACATATGGAATACTACTCAGCTGTATAAACAAATGAAATCTTACACTTTGCAACACTATGGATGAACCTGGAGAGTATTATGTCAAGTGAAATAAGCAAGTCAGCGAAAGACCAGTATCATATGATTTCACTTATATGTGGAATCTAATGAATGGAATAAAATAACAAACAAAATAGAAAAAGATTAAATAGGAAACAGACTGACAGCTGTCAAAGGGAAGGGAGGTTGTTGGGCTAAAAAAGGTGAAAGGATTAAGAAAATAAAATGAAACTCATAGACACAGACAACAAGGGGGTAATGGTGGTAGGGGAGGTAGAAAAGGTAAAGGGAGGATAGTGATGGAAGGAGACTTGATTTTGGGTAATGAACACACAATACAACATACAGATGATGTATTATAGAACTGCACACCTGAAACCTATGCAAGTTTATTAATCAATGTCACCCCAACAAAGTAAAAAAAAAGAACTTAGTCGAATTTTATACAAGTAATCTAAAAACTGGTATTACCTCGTTCTTTCACAATGCTTCCATTGTAGAACTGATCTCTCCATACTTCATCATCACTTACAACTAGACTGGAACATAAGATAATCAAACAATTAAAGTAACACTTTAACTGCAAGCAAGCTATCAAGAAGCACTTGAAGTCCTAGCTGGTTTTGCTCAATGGTTAGAGCATCAGCCCATAGCCTGAGGTCTATGGATTCTATAGTGAACAATGCCACATACCTCAGTTGTAAGCTCAATGGTTTGATGGCTCGATCCCCGGCCCTGGTCAGGGTGCATGTGGAAGGCAACTAGTTGATGTGTCTCTCTCGCATCTATGTTTTTCTCTCTCTGTCTCTCTCCCTCCCTTCCATTCTCTCTAAAAGTAAATGGATTCTGGCACAAGAACAGACAGATAAATCAATGGAACAGAACAGAGAACCTAGAAATTTACTCAATCCATTATGCTCAATTAATATTTGACAAGGGAGGCAAGAGTACACAATGGAGTCAAGACAGTCTCTTCAATAAATGGTGTTGGGAAAATTGTACAGATAAATGCAAATAAAATGAAACTGGACCACCAACTACACAATATACAGAATAAACTAAAAATGGGTAGAATACTTAAATATAAGACGTGAAACCATAAAAGTCCTAGAAGAAACCATAGGCACCAAAATCTCAGACATCTCTTGAAGCAATATGTTTACTGACACATCTCCTAGAACAATGGAAACTAAGGAGAAAATAAACAAATGGGACTACATTAAAATAAAAAGCTTCTGCACTGCATAAGGAACTATCAACAAAATAACAAGAGAGCCAACTATATGGGAGAACATATTTGCTAATAATACATCTGATAAGGGGTTAATTTTCAAAATATATAGGGAACTCATACAACTTAACCAAAGGAAGACAAACAATCCAATTTAAAAATGGGCAAAGGACCTAAATAGACACTTAAAAAGTGGACATTCAGAAAGCCAAGGGAGATATGAAAACATGTTCCAAGTCACTAATCATCCGAGAAATGCAAATCAAAAAGACAATGAGATACCACTTCACACTGGTCAGAATAGCTATCATCAACAAATCAACAAAGGACAGATGTTAGTGAGGTTGTGGAGAAAAGAGAACCCTAGTACAATGCTGAGAATGCAGACTGGTGCAGCCATTTTGTAAAACAGAATTGAGTTTCCTCAAAAAACTAAAAACGGAACTCCCATTTGACCCAGTAATCCTCTTCTAGTAATACATCCTAGGAAACCCAAAACACTCATCAGAAAAAATATATGTACCACTAGATTCATAGCAGTGCAACTTATAATAGCTAAGATATGGAAACAGCCTAAGTGCCCATCAGTAGATGAGTGGATTAAAAAGCTGTGGTATGCCCTAGCTGGTTTAGCTCAGTGTCTAGAACATCGAACTGCAGACTGAAAAGTCCTGGGTTTGATTCCAGTCAAGGGCACATGCCCGGGTTGTAGGCTTGATCCTCAATAGGGGGTGTGCAGGAGGCAGCCGATCAATGATTCTCTCTCATTGTTAATGTTTTTCTCTCTCTCTCCCTTTCTTTTCCTCTCTGAAATCAATAAAAAATACATATAAATATTTTTAAAAGAGCTGTAGTACAGCCCTAACTGGTTTGGCTCAGTGGATAGAGCATTGGCCAGCAGACTGAAAGGTCCCAGGTTCTATTCAGGTCAAAGGCATGTACTTTAGTTGCGGGCACAGCCCCAGTAGAAGGTGTGCAAGAGGCAGCTGATTGATGTTTCTCTCCCATCAATGTTTCTAACTCTCTATCCTTCTCCCTTCCTCTCTGTAAAAAATCAACAAAATAGCCAAGATCGGTTTGGCTCAGTGGATAGAGCGTCGGCCTGCAGACTGAGGGGTCTGGGGTTCGATTCCGGTCGGGGCATGTACCTTGCTTGCGGGCACATTTCCAGTGTGGAACGTGCAGGAGGCAGTTGATCAATGTCTCTCTCTCATCGATGTTTCTAGCTTTCTATCACTCTCCCTTCTTCTCTGTGAAAAATGAATAAAATATATTTTTTTAAAAATCAACAAAATATATTAAAAAAGAAAAGAAAAGTGTGGTACATTTACACCATGGAATACTACCCTGCAATAAAAAAGAAAGAACTTTTACCATTTGCGACAACATCAATGGACCTGGAGAGTATTATGCTAAGTAAAATAAGCCAGTCAGAGAAAGATAAGTATAACATGACCTTACTCATATGTGGACTCTAATGAATCAAATAAACTGATGATCAAAAATAGCCCCAGCGACAGAGAAGCATGAACAAACTGTTGAACCTTAGAGGGAGGAAGGGAAGGGTGGGTGGATAGAGATCAACCAAGGAACTTGTATGCATATATACATAACCAGGGATACAGACAAGGGGATGGTGAGGGCCTGGGGGAGGTGGGGTGGGGATGGGAACGGGCTGGAAGAGATGAAGGAGTAAGGAGGACCTATGTAATACCTTCAACAATAAAGATTTTAAATATAAATAAAATAAAATACATAAATTGAAAAAAATCAATGGGAAAAAAATATCCTGGGGTGAGGATTAACAACAAACAAACAAACAAGCACCTAAAACTGCCCTGGCTGGTCTTTCTCAGCCCACACACCAAAGGGTCTAGGGTTCGATTCTGAGTCAATGAAATGTACATAGGTGATCCCCACCCCATCAGGCCACATGAGGGAGGCACATGTCTCTCTCACATTGATGTTTCTCTTTTTCTCTCTTTCCCCTCCCTCCTTCCTTTCCTCTCTCTCTCTAAAAATCAATGGGGAAAATATCCTCAGGTGAGGATTAACAAAAAACAACAACACCTAAAATTAAAGGAAACTATAAGCAGAAACTTATCTGATCAATTTCTAACATATTTCTGGAGATCACATGATCCAATCTGGAAAGTTAGTTTCAAGGAAAGAGGGGTTACCTTGCAGCTCTGCTGGTTGGAATCCCAAGATAGTACATAGCCTCACTACACAAAAATTCTCTCACTGAGGAACGCAGCACAGCTCTGCCCTCACCATTTCTATAGGAAATAAGATTAAAAGATTTTCAATGATAAAGACAACATCAGTTTTAATTTAAATAAGTAAAAAAAACACACACACACAAAACTGTACTGGGAGTATGGGATCTTTCCTGAGCCTTTTAATTGAAGTTCCCACTTTTCACCCAGCCTTCAAAAAATATGTAAGTATTAGAAAATTCATATAAATATTTAGCATAAAAGCTATTCAAGAAAACATGTGGTACCTGTTCATGTAAATTCCAATAAGATGGGCTCTTCCATTCCCAAGCTGATCTGCCCATATTCCAAACTAAAAGAGAAATAGGAAAATCAGTTAGGTTTATTAATCCCTATTAATTTTTATAGTAATTTTATAGCCAACGCTATTTCATCAAAATTGAGAATGAGTTCTCGGGCTGACATCTTGGTAAGGCAGCAGCGGTATCCTGCTCTCTGAGTCTCCCAAGGACGACAGGAAGAAGAAAGATACTGGAAAGTCAGCCAAGAAAGACAAAGACCACGTGAAGAAGTTGAGGGGCAAGGACAAATAGAAGAAGTGGTACAAAGCAAAGTGTGGGAAAAGCTCAATAACCTGGTCTTGTTTGACAAAGCAACATGACAAACTCTAAGGAAGTTCCCAATGACAAGCTTATTACCGCAGCTGTGGTCTCCGAGAGATCGAAGATTCCCAACTCTTTGACCAGGGCAGCCCTTCAGGAGCTCCTTAGTAAAGGACTTATTAAACTAGCCTCAAAGCACAAAGCTCAAGTAATTTACACCAGAAACACCAGAAGTGGGGATGCCCCAGTTTCTGGAGAAAATGCATGAGCAATAGGTCTCACTGACTGTACATTTTGAAAAATAAAACTTTATTAAATAAAAAATGTTTTGAGAACGATATATTGTACTTTGGAGATTACAATAATCTAATAAAAGTGAAACAAAAATTCAATCAATAAAGCGTAAATGAAATTTATTTTAAAAACATAAATTGAAGACATATAATCAATTTCTTTTTATCTTATAGCTGTGTTTAAATTTGTTAAGTGTAGAAAACTTTAGAACTGATCTATTTAATTCCATAATATGAACTAGGAACAATTTCTTAGTAGAAATGTTTCTTATACTGTACATTTGCAATATAAAATCAGGAACACACTTGTACCTGAAAAATTGCTATTCAACTTGCATGGTAAGTTGTTTCCAAACTTTTCTGTTAAAATTTGTTTGTGGTTATTCAATTCCCAGCTATGCCACAACTAATTGTATAATTTGTTTGAGTTACTTAATCTCATTGACACTGACCTTTCATTTCTGTAAAATGGGATAATCTTGTAAAATTATAACTAATACAAGGAAGGGCAAAAGTAGATTTGCAATTGTTTGCATAGAAAATAATACAACAATTAATAAATAATAATACAAGAATAAATCCTGTGGGGAGAGCAAAGGGGGAATAATATTTTAATCAATAAAGAAAATTTAAAAATAAAAACAAAACAAAAAGAGAATAAACTCTGTTTCACATATAATTATTCCCAGTTTTCTCAATTCCATTAAAAGAAATTTAGGCTCTAGCTTTATCACAGTAAGAAATCACATCAGTTAATCTATAAATATCTTATGGTGACAATTCTTCTTGAAACATTTTGTTAATATGCTATTATTGGAGAAATTAATGCAAAATAACTTCTTTAAAAATATAACATTTCCACCAACTGTTTATGTTTGCATAAGGGAAGCAATGCATCTGATGCTACTCTTACCTGATGGCCCCCATATCTGTGAGCCAATGGAATGGATCCAAATACTAACTTTTTGCCACTTACAAGCTGGATAAAATCATCTGTTTCTGAGACGGATAAATCAAGGTCCAAAATATCTTCTAGAACTTCCTAAGGGATGGGGAAAAAAAAAACACACACACACACACACAAAACTCCTTACCAACTTAAGTAATCCTTTACTAATTAAAAAAAAAAAAAAGACTTAAGGGAAGAAAGAAAATTAAAAGACTAGGCCTCTTCCAAAAATACATTAGTATTTTTTTCATAAGAGATGTACCACATGTTCTGATTATTTATTTGGGAAAATTTGTTCTATTATAGTTCTAAAAGTTTTATATATTTCTTATGATGTATAGTTAAATAATATTTTTCCTAGCATGTATTTTTTAAAGAAACTAGAAAAAGTAAATATCATTTATATCATGAGAGAACAATTTAGAATTTGTTATTAGAACCCATTTCTAAGAACGTAACTCATTTACCTGTACCTTGTAAGATAATTTGAAGCTGAACCCGAGTACTAGGCTCTAGGAATAAGTATCAAAAACTGATTTCTAAAAATGATATTCTCCAAGTGTCTGAATTTTAAACACAAAGACTAACAATTTAACTCTGAAAAAATATTAGTATCTTTTTAGACAAAAGTTGTAGTAAATTAAATATTTGTGTTGTGAAAAAAATAAAACCTAACCTTTGAAACTGCCACAAGATGTATTCTTGATTTAAATGGAGTAGGGAAAGCAATTGAAAAAACACAGTTTTTCACTTTACGAACATAGTTTTCTTTAACAGGATCAACTGGCAACATAGCTGATAAAACAAAAAGAAAACAAAACAAAAACTTCTTAATGTTCTCTTTTGTTGCATTTACAACATTAATATTCCTTAAAAAGGCTATAGTCTTCAAGAAAATCAACTTAAAAAACTATTTTCTGTAGGGTTACTGTGTAATTTTCAACTGTTATCTAGCCAAAATTCTTATAGTATAATAGTATGTAGAACTGTCCAAGAAGATAGAAGAAAAAAAAGTTTAAAATAAGACATACACCTGTCCTCAAAGATTTTCACTCATGGCAAATCAATAGGATGTGCAATATTTACAAATAAAAATATGTAGATAAAATGGAGGTGAGATGCATTACAGTATTAGAATATAGTATTAGGCAATTCAATGGCATCCAATCAAAATATATTAGGCATTTAATCACATTCTTTCTGCCTTTCAGAAAAATCATAATTAAAATGTGAATACTTTACTAAAGGTACAAACTACTTCCAATTTCACCAGAAAATTCAAAACTTTTTATAATATGCCTATTTGCAAGGCTGGAAGTTTAAATTGCCTCTGAGATAAAGTATGTTTCATAGAGTCAAGGCACTAAAGCACATATATGTTATTTTAAAAAACTGTAAAGGAGAGAGCTTTGCACAGGTTTTAAATCTACTGAACATACTTACTTTTAAGGAAAATTCTTAAAAATCTTAATTATAAATCTTAATTCTAATCTTTTCCTAATCCAAAACAATTTAAAAAATAGAAAAGGAGTATTACTAAAACTACAAGACAAAGGGACACAAAAGCCTATGTCACTGATTAGAAGTTATGTTGTCAAGATGTCAATATCATCGATTATTTAATAGTTCTGGGCTGTGTTGCTAAGTAGTTAATGTCAGCCCGTGCACCGAAGGGTCTTAGGTTCGATTCCTGGTCAAGGGCACATACCTGGTTTGCAGGTTGGATCCCAGCCTCATCAGGGCGCTTTCAGGAAGTAACTGATTGATATGTCTCTCTCAGATTGATGTACTTCTCTCTCTCCTTCCCTCCCTTCCACTCTCTCTAAAAATCAATGGGAAAACTCAACAGTATATTTTCTTCTCTTTTAGGAAAGCCTCTGTGTGGAAATAGGTTGTTAAATAAATAACATTTTAGTAGAGCATGGACAGTATATAATTTCCATCAGTACTTACGATTTTGTACTGATTCACATTTTGGCAAGGTAGCTGATTGTTGACTACCTTGTGATCATTGGCCATGGAACAAAAAAGGCAAACTGCTTCAGCAGACCCAACCCTCACCCTTGTTACAGTTTAACCAACTAATCAGTCATAGACTAAAAATACCAGCAAAAATTCCAATGTTAACCTTTTTTTTTTTAACATTTCAGAGAAATCAGTTAATTCCAAAATTCTTTATAATTCAATTTTGCCTAAGAATATGATATCCACTAAAGCTGCTAACCTTTATGTACAACTGTCTGAAATCTCTTCTCACAATGAATGTTCTTCCAAAGTTACCTTGATAATTAAATGATCATTTCCTATATCCTCAAGATGATATGCTTTTATGCAACACTATGAATCTAGATATGGTTAGTAAGTATATATTATCAGAGGCCCGGTGTACGAAATTTGTGCACTGTGAGGAGTTGTCCCTCAACTCAGCCTGCACCCTCTCCAATCTGGTACCCCTTGAGGGATGTCCGACTGCCCGTTTAGGCCCGATTCGGGCAGTCGGGCATCCCTCTCACAATTCAGGACTGCTTGTTCCCAACCACTTACCTGCCTGTCTGCCTGATTGCCCTAACCACTGTGCTGTCAACATAATCTATATCTAACTGCTTCCCTGCCAGCCTTATTGCCCCTAAATGCCTTCCCCTACTGCCTGGTCATCCCTAACTGTCCTCCCCTGCAGGCTCGGTCACCCCTAACTGCCCTCCCTTTCAGGCCTGGTCCTTTCCAACTGCTCTCCCCTGCTGGTCTGATCACCCACAACTGACCCCTCTGCTGGCCTTTTTGTGGTGGCCATCTGTGTCGACATGGGGGCAGCTATCTTGTGTGTTGGAGTGATGGTCAATTTGCATGTTACCTCTTTATTATATAGGATGTATATAATCTGTAAAACCTGATCCTACCATGTTTTGAACAGTATTATCATCACAGAAAGAAAATGTCTCAATGTGTAACCAAGTCTCAACATAGAAATAACTTTGAAAATGTTTTCAATTATACTTATTTCATTTTTATCAGTCAATACTGGTTGTTTCATTTGCATAAGTGCAGTTAAAAAGATTATTTTGAGCTTATGCAAAGGCGAGTTGTTTGGCAGTTACTTATGCAGCTCATACTATGTTTTTAACTTCCTAGACTCATGTTTGGCTCAAGTGGGTCAAAAGAACTATTAGTTGGTATTTTCCATGTCCTATTGGTGGGTTATTTTTCTTTTCTTTTATTAGTGGGTTATTGTTCATCAGTTTAGTTATACTACGGTGCTAAAGCCTTCATGGAATTCATCTGCCCTCCCTAGTTACTCTTATATCTTTTTAAGAACCAAGTATTTTGTTTTAATCTGGGGAAACCATTTCTAAATAATGTTGTGCTATATCTGCCAACTATGTGAGCTTGCGCAAGACACTCAATTTCTCTGTTTCCTGTAAAAAAAAAAACAAGTGATGGTATCCTATCTAATAAAGAGGGAATATGCTAATTGACCATCATGCCCTTATAAATATGATGGTGACCACAGCCAATAAAGTGTGAATATGCTGAGTGCCATTTCTTCAAAAATGGTGGCACCTACAGTCATAAGATGGCAGCACCTAGTCTCCTCAGCCCCACCGGGGCGACATGTGCACGGCATGGCCGGGCCCACCCCCAGGCAGGTCCGGCTGCTCCATGCACCTGTCTCCAGAGTCCCCCAGTTCCCCAGGGCCAGCCCAAAGTACAAGCAAGCCTTGGATGGCAGTTGCCTAGCTACCCATGGGTGCTTGAGGCTTGCACTGCTGGCAGTGGCAGCAGCAGAGGTGTGATGGGGGCGTCGCCTTCCCTGATCATAGGGTCACCTCCTGTCCCTAAGGGATCCTGGACTGTGACAGGGGGCAGGCCAGGCTGAGGAACCTCTCCTCCAATGCATGAATTTTCATGCACGGCGCCTCTAATCGAAATAATAAAATTGTTGCAAGTACAAGTATTTATTGCTATACTTTGGCAAATTCTACTTGTTGGATGTTTAATATATAAAGCTTTATGAAGATACTAGTAAGCCACGGGTGTGTATTAACAACCTTCATTTGTAAAGTACCTGCAACCTTTTCTAAAAATAATATTCTTCACTTTTGGGGTGAGGGGCTCATAAAATTGGACTGAGAAATTTCTTTATTCTATAATTTTATTCAGTAAAAAATAACACATTACAAGATATATATGTGTTCAGCTACACGGATACTTACACTGTGATGCAAAAAACCTGGTTCAGAAAAATATCAGAGAATTGTAGTTGCCTCTTAGCTGGTCTGTTTCCTCAGAGTGAATTTTTTGAGGACAGATTAAACCTTACCCTTTCTCTCATTGGCTCTGTTTGTTTGCATGTGTTTAATGATTAATTCTATCATGGATTTCTGTTATAAATACACTCTCTCATGATCACAAGAAAAGATCTGGCAATGGAATTTAGGAAAGGTCTTTCTAACTCAGCGATTTTCAACCTTTTTCATCTCATGGCACACTTAAACTAACTCTGCGGCATATATTATATATATACATGTACATATATGTGTATTTCTGGTCTGACAAAAAATAAGACATAATTTTGATTTGGCTATTATGTTGGCTGTTGCCATATTTTTATTTGACAGTCTAAGGGAAAAAAGGTCAGTGTTTCTGTTAAAGTAAGAAAAAACCATTTTGTGAATTTATTTAAGTCAAACTGCCGACATATGCTGGGAAGCAGAACCTCAACGAACTGAGATAATGCTCCAGAGAGTGGCGGGTTACATGTGTATTTATACATTGCAATCAAAGGAAGGGACATAGGGGAGTCACATGAAATTCACTGGTGATAGATTAAGGAGGTGGGATAAAGCAGAGTTGGGGGAAGGGGAAGGAAAAGCCCCTGGGATTGGATAAAAAGTAAAATGAAGGATACATACTTAGGTGGGTGCAGGGACAACTAATAGGATAATGAAGGAATTTGTGGCATCTGTCCTGGCGCCCACCATATTTGGTTGTGCCCCAGGGGCTCCAGAAAAAGGGAAGTTACAAGTTACCCAGACATTTCAAGAGTATGTTATCATAGATGCAAAAAGACAGATAGGCTCAGTTAAGTTAAAGGTTGACCTTGTCAGTGAAGATACCAGCAGAGGGTGTAACTGCCCACCATAACTGCGTTTAGTTAAAAGTTTAATTTCAGACCATCCTTTGTGGTTACTTTAGGTCTCTGAGTTTGCAAGACCGCCATGCAGGCCTCCCCTGAGCTTGTCAGGTCAGCATGTGGCCCCTTTTGTCCACACTTCAGACTAAATAGTCAGGAATTGCATGTTTTAAAAATTATTGCAGCACACCGGATGAAAATCACTATTCTAACCCATACTAAACTTGTATATTCTCCAGTATCCCCTGAGCTGGCTTACAAGTAGGTTCAACATTACTAGAAATTAAACAATCTCCCACAGCTCAGTACAGCCACAAATAGCGCTCATACATCGAGACTTGAGCAAGACGGCTCAACTATGTCACCACATACCTATGAGATTTTCAGAGGAGAGAGTCCAAAAGTCTAGAGACGAAGCTAATCTAGCTTCTGCTTCACAATAGCCCTGCTCCTGGTTTGACTTGTTGCTGAAAAGTTGCAAAAGCTTGGCATTTCCTTCAAGGCCAGGTTGTAATAAGGTGCCGATGGCAATGGCATGGCAGGTCACACACAGGAGAAGCAGCTGCGGAATCTGCAGTTGCTTCCGGCTTAAGCAGCAAAAAGGGAACCCGATTCTTGGAGTCATTTTTCAGCCTGAATATGCAGAAAAGAAGTTAGTGACTGGAAGTCTGGCGCACGGTGGTATTTCTGCTAACAGGCGGTCACCCCAAGGTACTGTTTGCTCTGTTGGAGCTACTGACCCCCCGGGAACCACAGGGAGAGACCGGCGGGGAGGCGAAGGGGCCCGGCCGCCGCGCACCCCTTCTCCTGCTGCCTCCCCAGGAGGCCGAGCGGCCCGGGGGCTCAGAAGCGAAGAGGCGCCCCAGGCCGCGCCCGACCGCCGCTTGGGCGCGCTGGCGGCGCCGCCGGGTGGGGCAGGGGTGGGGGAAAGTGGACAGGAGCGAGAAAAGGCGCCCCGAGCGGGGCTGAAGCTCTTCCTGTGTCGGGTTTCCGGCTCCGGGTCCCGGAGGAGGACCCTGGACCCGAGGGCGGAGCCGCCGCCCGCCGCGACTTTCAGACTCGAACCATGGCCTCGAGCTGGTGGCGGTGGAGGCACGGCTGCTCCTGGAGGCCGGCGGCGCAGATCCGCCGGCCCGGACTCCCTGGCCGCACGGGCCCTCCCGGGCCGCACCCCGCCGCCGTCCGTGCTCCGGTGAGGCCGTGAGCGCACCGGGAGGTGGGGGCGGGGAGAGTGCGCAGAGGTCACGGCGCAATGACAGCGGCGCGGAGGAATGAATGGGCGCGAGCAGCATGTGCGCCGGGCTGGGTTGCGCCGGGAAGGCTCCTGGGCGAGCTGGCGCCTGGCTGGGACCGGGCCGCAGGGTGGGCCGCGGAGGTGCCCTCCAAGCGTCTGTCTGCCTGAAGTAGGGGTGCGCCGCGCGGAGTTGCAGAGCGACTTCCCCGAGACAGAGAATTTGCGGATTGGGGAGGGAGCCGTGAGGAGCCAGGTCCCCCGCGGGGGTAAGGCTGGAGGAGTGGTCAGTCAGTCTCTTAGGGTTCGGTCTAAGTCAGGGCTGGAGATGGTCTGCAGCTGTTCCTTTTGTGTTACACAACCATGGCTTCGGGAGAGCAGATCTTATTTGGGATGTCAGAGCAAAAGGCACTCTGAACCCTCGGAGATATGAAGGATCCAGGTGGCCTTGGTAGGCCAAAAAGGTCTTGTGGAGAAATAGGTCTGATCTAAGGGTGGACAGGATTTCAGCCATACGTAGTTGCTTCGAAGGGAGAGCTTAGCTGGAATGGGTGCAGGGAGAAAAGCCTTGAGGATGTCAAGTAGAGAAACCTTGATCTATGACTTCTTGAAGTGGAGTCACAATCTCAGCACTAACCATGGTTTTGATTCTTCCCTATTGCGTGTAGACCCAGTCTCTTTTTCCTCCCTTTCAGTCAGTGTAGCTCTTGTAATTTGACACGTTTCAATGGTTCTAAGTCCTTTATGCACTTTTTAGTGATTAATTTTCAACCTGCATGACTATTTAGCATAACTGCCCAGAATCTATGGGCTCTCTCTCCTTTTTACAGGCTCTCTAGTCACTTAGTAGTTGTATGTGTTCACCTCTCATTCCTCGAGGCTTTTTTTGTCTGTGTATTTAAATTTAGGACTCCGATTTGGTACATTTCATATTCCCATGTATTCATCAAACTCCATTTACCAACATGAAATAGTGTCAAAGTGGGTACATATCACATCTTATCCAAAATGAACATTTGGTGAAAGAATGGCAGCTAGGCTAGTAGATATCATCTATACTAATAAAAGGATAATATGCTAATTAGACTGGATGTCTTCCAGATGTCCTTTCAGACAAAGCCATAGTGGTGGGGCCAAGGCAGAGGTAGTTAGGGGCAATCAGGCAGGCAGGGGCAAGCAGTTAGGGTGATCACGCCAGCAGGCAGGTAAGCAGTTAGAAGCCAGCTGTCCTGGATTATGAGAGCGATTAGGTCTGTGGGATCAGGCCTAAACCAGCAATCAGACATCCCCTGAGGTTCCCGGATTGGAGAGGGTGCAGGCTGGGCTGAGGACTCTGCCGACCCCTGTGCACGATTTTTGCACACCAGGCTCTAATCTATAATAAAGGGAGAATATGGGAAAAGATCCTCAGGACCTTGCTGGAATCCATTTTAGTACTGTCTTGGTCAGACTACAGATGTTTCTGGTACCACAGATAAGGACAACATTTGGAGAGATGGATACACCTATATATGCCACTGGATTAGATACTTATTTTCTTTGATGCTTCCTTTTTTTAAATTCCTCCCCTCCCCCAGCAACTTTCATAGCAATGGAAAGGATGCTTTCCTAGAGAGGATATGTCTTACTGATCACAAGGAGGGACTGTACTGAGAATGCCAATGCCCTCTATTCCTGATTTATGTACCCGTGATGTATTTCACTTAACTAATACATTAGCTTTTGGTATCTGCCTTAAGCTTTTGTTTCAGGTCTCTTAGGGCCTAATAGCCTTTGAGGACAAAGAGCAACAATAATAAAGCCATTTCTAGCTCTCCACCTCAACTCTGCTTCTTCCTGATATCTGTACATTCTCCTGACCTCTCCCTTGGTAATGTGAACAAGTCTTGTAATCAGATAAAATCAGTGTGCATTAGATCAAGCCAAATCACTTATTAATATGTCTTTGATTCTTACTCAGCTTTTTCTCTTTTTTAAAAAAGGAAGTTTATAGAAGGCAAGGTTGACTTTCAGGAAGAGTATGTGATGGAATCAGGGAACAAAACCAGAATTGGACAATTGATTGTTGCTAATGCTAGTAATAGTACACCTAAATGACAACGATTCGAGTTTCACAGCTCCCTTTCAATACTTTACAGTAGTCACCCTTATTCATGGTTTTGCGTTCCAGTTTCAGTTACCTGTGGTCAACCGTGGTCCAAAAATATTAAATAGAAATTTCCAGAAATAAAAAATTCATACGTTTTAAATTGCCCACTGTTCTGAGCAGTTTGATGAATTCTCACTCAGTCCTGCTTTTTCCTACACAGATATAAACCATCTCTTTATGTAGTGTCTCCAGGCTGTATACACTACCCTACCCCTTTGTCACTGAGTAGACCTCTCAGTTATCAGACTGTCATTGTATGATAGTGATTGTGCACAAGTAACCCTTATTTTACTTAATGATTCCAGCATGTAAGAGTAATGATGCTGGCAATTCAGATATGCCAGAGAGAAGCTGTAAAGTGCTTCTTTTATGTAAAAAGATAAACACACACACACACACACACACACACACACACACACGTGCGCGCGCGCGCTAGAGACCTGGTGTACAAAATTTATGCACAGGGGTTGGGAGGTCCCTCAGCCCAGCCTGCACCCTTTCCAGTCCAGGACCCCTTAGGGGATGACCAACTGCCAATCAGACATGCCTCTTGCAATCCGGGCTGGCTGGCTCCTAACCGCTCTCCTGCCTGCCTAATTGCTCTTAACTGCTCCCTTGCCAGCCTGATCGCTCCTAACCACCTCTGCCTTGGCCCCACATTCAGGACCCAGGATTCCCTCTTTTGGCTGACCACAGGGACGGGGACCCAGGCTTCCCTCCCTCTCTCAGGGCCACATGACTTATCTCTGTTCCCAGCTGCAGCCGCAGGCACTGACACCTGGGACCATAGTGTAGGGCTTGTCCCAGCCCTGGCTTTGTCAGGAAGGGTGTAGAAAAGGTTGTCTAAAAGATGTCTGGACTAATTAGCATATTACCCTTTTATTTTTACACTAGATGCCCAATGCACAAAATTTATGCATGGGGGTGTGTGTCTCTCAGCCCAACCTGCACCCTCTCAAATCTGGGACTCCTCGGGGGATGTCCGACTGCCAGGCCTACACAGGCAGTCAGACATCCCTTTCACAATCCGGGACTGATGGCTCTCAACTGCTCACTTACCTGTCCCTAACCACTTCTGCCTGTCAGCATGATCACTTCCTAACCACTCCCCTGCCAGCCTGATCAATGCCTAACTGCTCCCCTACCAGCCTGAACGTCCCCTACTGCCCTCCCCTGACAGCTGGGTCACCCCCAAATGCCCTCCCATGCATATTCCCTCTTTATTAGCTAGGATTTTTTCTTTAACATATTGGACAGTCCTAACTGGTTTGGCTCAGTGGATGGAGCATCGGCCTGCAGACTCAAGGGTCCCAGGTTTGATTCTGGTCGAGGCCATGTACCTTGGTTGGGGGCAAATACCTAGTGGGGAGTGTGCAGAAGGCAGCTGATTGATATTTCTCTCGCATAGATGTTTCTAGCTCTCTGTCCCTTTCCCATCCTCTCTTTAAAAAATCAATAAAATATTTTTTTTTAAAGAAAAAGAAACATTTAAGATTCCTCCATCTCTGCCTGACAAGTGTAATTCAGCGGCTGAGACCCCAGGCTGGGGCCGGGACAGGATTGCTCTGTGGGGAGTGAATTTGTTTTTGTTTTTTATAAAGGGTTGGGTGGGCCTCTGGGCCGCATTGTGCCAGGCGCTTACTCTGCCATGACTCCGGCGGGGCTTACAGGACTGGGCGCCACCATCTTGTGGCTCTGGGGGCCGCCATTTTTGTTGCAAAGTGATGTTTAATTTGCATATTACTATTTTATTAGATAGAATATATATATTAGAGGCCCAGTGTATAAATTCGTGCATGGGTGGGAACCAGCCAGCCTGATGAAGGGGAGGGGACATGGGGAGTTGGCCCTCCTGCCTGCTGGTCGAACTCCTGGTTGAGTGGCCAGATTATTATGCGTTCAAAGATCATAATAATAAGGCCACTCATTTGTGGATAATAAAGTGCATATATCCTTTCTGATTGGTGTTTCTAGTTTCTTAGGATATATTCCTAGGAGTGGGATTACTGAGTCAAATGGTAGTTCCATTTTTAGTTTTTTAAGGAAACTCCATACTGTTCTCCACAGTGGCTTCACCAGTCTGCATTCCCACCAGCAGTGCATGAGGGTTCCTTTTTTTTCCACATCCTCTCCAACACTTGTCGTTTGTTGATTTGTTCATGATAGCCATTCTGACAGGTGTGAGATAGTACCACATTGTCGTTTTGATTTGCATCTCTCGGATAACTAGTGTTTTTATGTGTCTCTTGGCCTTCCCTCTGTCTTCTTTCGAAAAGGATCTATTTAGGTCTGTTGCCCATTTTTTTTATTGGATCATTTCTCTTCCTTTCATTAAGTGGTATAAATTGGCTGTAGATGTTGGAGATTAAACCTTTTTCAGTGATAACATTTGAAAATATGTTCTCCCATACAGTGGACTTTCTTGTTGTTTTGTTGATGCTTTCTTTTGCTGTGTAAAAGCTTTTTATTTTGAGGTAGTCCTATTAGTTTATTTTCTCTTTAGCTTCCATTGCCCTAGGAACAGTATCAGTGAAGAAGTTCCTTTGGCACATGTCTGAGATTTTGCTGCCTGTGGATTCCTCTAGTATTTTTATGGTTCCCTCCTTATGTTTAAGTCCTATATCCATTTTGAGTTTATTTTTGTATATGGTGTAAGTTGGTGGTCTAGTTTTATTTATTTATTTTTTGCATGTATCTGCCCAATTTTCCCACCACCATTTATTGAAGAGACTGTCCTTTGTCAAATATTAATTGAGCATAGTGGTTTGGATCAATATCTGGATTCTCTATTCTATTCCATTGGTCTATATGTCTGTTCTTGTGCCAGTAGCAGGCTGTTTGAGAACAATGGCTTTGTAATATAGCTTGAAATCTGGTATTGAGATCCCACCTACTTTATTTTTCTTTCTCAGGATTACTGTGGCAATTTGGGGTCTTTTTTTAAAATTCCACATGAATTTTTAGAGAGTTCATTCTAGTATGAGAAATATGCTGTTGATATTTTAATGGGGAGTGCATTGAATCTATAGATTGCTTTGGGTAGTATGGACATTTTAATGATGTTGATTCTTCTAATCCATGAACATGGTATGTTCTTCCATTTGTTTACATCTTCCTCTATCTCTTTTTTCAGTGTCCTGTAGTTTTCTGCGTATAGGTCTTTTACCTTCTTGGTTAAGTTTATTCCTAGGTATCTTAATTTTTTGGTGCAATGGTAAATGGAATTGCTTTTTTAGTTTCTCTTTCTGTAAGTTCACTGTAGGTGTATAGAAATGCCATAGATTTTTTGGCATTAATTTTGTATCCTGCTACATTGATGAATTCATTTAATAAGTACATTAGTTTTTTGATGGAGTCTTTCAAGTTTTTTATATACAATATCATGTCATCTGTAAATCAGGACAGCTTTACTTCTTCTTTTACAATTTCGGTGCCTTTTATTTCTTCTTCTTTTATAATTTTGGTGCCTTTTATTTCTTCTTCTTGTATAATTGCAATGGCTAATACTTCCAGTACTATGTCAAACAGGAGTGGTGAGAGTGGGCATCCCTGTCTTGTTCCTGTTCTTAGGGGAAATGGTTTTACTTTTTTTTTTAATTAAAATTTTTATTATTCAGATTATTACATTTGTTTCTCTTTTTTCTTCCTCCATAGCTCCCCTCCACCCGGCTCCCATCCTTCCCTCTACCCTTACCTCCCTCCCATTGACCTCATCCATAGGTGTATGATTTTTGTCCAGTCTCTCCCTGTACACCCCTCACCCCTTTCCTCCTGAGAATTATCAGCACGCAGGAGCAAAGAATTTTTAGTAATCACCAGAGGCTCGGCTCTATGACAGTGACCAGTGCTCCGCCTTGGTCTGGTGCCCCCATTCATCTGATCCACCATCCTGCTACAGCTGATGCCCACCATGTTATGTGCTTTGCCTCCTGTTGCCAATGCCTGCCATGTTCTATGTGCACCCCCTGGTGGCCAGCACACGTCATAGCAATTGGTTCGTTGGTAGTTCTGCCATTTGGTCTATTTGCACATTAGGGTTTTAGATAGATAGATAGATAGATAGATAGATAGATAGATAGATACTGAATTCATGGGAATTGATTTTGTCTAAAGACTAACAAAAGCAGGTTAAATGTCATATAATGGTAAATTAAAAAGAAGATTAGCACTTTGTTTTCTTGGGATATTGCAATTGCCTGGTACACCATAAATGTTCTTATTGGCTTAGTGAATGTGTAATGCTATGATGGAAAAAACTTAGACCATCTCCCTTGGCCCTGCCTTCCTGGAAAAGTCAAACTTTATTGTCTTTTTTTTTTTTTTAATTGATTTTAGGGAGAGGAAGTGAGAGAGAAACATCAGTCAGTTGCCTCCTGAACACCCCCCAACTAGGGATCACACCACAGCCTAGGTATGTGCCCTGTCTGGGAATTGAACCTGCCACCTTCTGATGTGCTAAACGACCTTCCAACCACTGGCCATAGCTTATTGTCTTTTAACTATGTCTAAAACAAAATATATATACTAGAGAAAAATCAGAAAATATCTATAATAATAAAAGTGTAATATGCTAATTTGACAGGCCAACCTTCCAGAGGAAGCCAGGGCTGTGATGGGAAGCCTGGTTTCTGAGTGCCTACCAGCAACCAGAGGGAAGCCCAGTGCTGGCATCTGGGGAAGGAAGGTCTATTCTTGCATGAATTTCATGCAAGTCAGGTCTCTAGTAAACAAATAAGAAATTCACCCCCACCCTCCAAAAAAACACAACACATTCTTAATTCTAAAATAATTATTTTTAATACCCTGATTTATATGCTTTCAAACCTTATCTTCCATGTATTGTGTGTGTGTGTGTGTGTGTGTGTGTGTGTGTGTGTAAATTTCTAGTGGGATCACATTATGTATACAGTTCTGTAAGGGCTTTTTACTTTTGATATTTCCCTTCTTAGTTCTTTTGGCTGATCAAATAATTAAAATGACATAAAACATATGAAGAGGGAAAAATAACCAATTATATATGTACATATGGGGTTCCATAAGAATAAGGGGCCAGAAGGCCTAAGAAAAAAAGGGAGAGTAGTGGTTTGCAACTTTAGAGGGGATGAATGCAATTCTTTTTTTTTTTTAATTAAATCTTTATTATTCAGATTATTACATTTGTTTCTCCTTTTTCCCCTTCATAGCTCCCCTCCATCCGGCTCCCACCCTTCCATCTACCCTTACCTCCCTCCCGTTGACCTCATCCATAGGTGTATGATTTTTGCCCAGTCTCTCCCTGTACACCCCTCACTCCTTTCCCCCTGAGAATTATCAGTCCACTCCCTTTCTGTGCTGATTCTATTATATTCACCAGTTTACTCTGTTGATCAAATTTTTAATTCACTTAATTTTTAGATTCACTTGTTGATAGATACGTATTTGTTGTTCATAATTTTTGTCTTTTACCTTTTTCTTCTTCCTCTTCTAAAAGAGTACTTTTCAGCATTTCATATAATACTGGTTTGGAGTTGATGAACTCCTTTAGCTTTTTCTTATCTATGAAGCTCTTTATCTGCCCTTCAATTCTGAATGATAGCTTTGCAGGATAGAGTATTCTTGGTTGTAGGTTCTTGCTATTCATCATGTTGAATATTTTTTGCCACTCCCGTCTGGCTTGCATCATTTATGTTGAGAAATCAGCTGACAGTTGTATGGGTGCTCCCTTGTAGGTAATGAAATGTTTTTCTCTTGCTGCTTTTAATATTCTGTCTTTGTCTTTTGCTCTTGGTATTTTAATTATGATGTGTCTTGGTGTAGTCCTCTTTGGATTCCTTTTATATGGGGTTCTGTGTGCTTCTTGGACTTGTATGTCTATTTCTTTTACCAGATGTGGGAAGTTTTCAGTCATTATTTCTTTAAATAGGATTTCAGTATCTTGCTCTCTCTCTTCCTCTGGCACCCCCACAATTCTGATGTTGGTACGCTTGAAGCTGTCCCAGAGGCTCCTTACA
>PVJN01013766.1:0-48100 GCA_004026805.1 Lasiurus borealis
TTTGATTCCGGTCAAGGGCATGGACCTTGGTTGCGGGCACCTCCCCAGTGGGGGGGGGGGGGGGTGCAGGAGGCAGCTGATGGATGTCTCTCATCAAAGTCTCTAACTTTCTATCCCTCTCCCTTCCTCTCTATAAAAAAAAAATCAATAAAAATATATTTTAAAAAATAAATAAAAAGTGACACATACTGGAGGTGAAATAGAAAGTGTTAGAGCAGCGGTTCTCAACCTGTGGGTCGCGACCCCTTTGGGGGTTGAACGACCCTTTCACAGGGGTCGCCTAAGACCATCGGGAAATGCAGATATTTACATCACGATGCATCATCACAGTAGCAAAATTTCATGATTGAGGGTCACCACCCCATGAGGAACTGTATGCAAGGGTCGCGGCCTTAGGAAGGTTGAGAACCACTGGGTTAGAGGGTTCCAGAAAAAGGGGTGTGCGCCTCACACCACAGGGAGAAAGAAACCCTTGAGCAAACACTGGAAGGGGGGATCCAGGGCAAACCCTGAGGATGTACGGACACTGCAAGACAGGCCGACCGGGTTGGCTGCTGGGTGTGTGTGCTCAGACAGCCCTAGAGGAGACAGAACAGGTGACTACTATGCCAAGAGATTTTGATCTCTTTGTAACAAAACAATTTATTTTTAGACTAAGCAGGGGAGTACAAGAACTGCTGATTTTTTTACAGAGAGAAAGGGAGAGGGATAGTCAGAAACATCGATGAGAAACATCCATCAGCCGCCTCCTGCATGCCCCCCACTAGGGATGTGCCTCCAACCACGATACATGCCCTTGACTGGAATCGAACCTGGGACCTTTCAGTCCACAGGCCGACGCTCTATCTATTGAGCCAAACCGGTTTCGGCAAGTAGCTAATTTTTTTAAAATGTATTTTATTCATTTTTCACAGAGAGGAAGGGAGAGAGAGTTAGAAACATCAATGAGAGAGAGACATCGATCAGCTGCCTCCTGTACACTCCCAACTGGAGATGTGCCTGCAACCAAGGTACATGCCCCTGACTGAAATCGAACCTGGAACCCTTCAGTCCACAGGCCGACGCTCTATCCACTGAGCCACACCGGTTTCGGCTTTTCCTTATTCTTTAGCCTTCGACTGTTTAACGAACGGCCGTGTCTGTTCAGATGCACCTCGTATGGAGGGGGTGCTGGTCAGTGTATCTCCTCCCCTCCCACGTGGCTCACCTCTCTCTCCTGGTAACGTCCTTCCTGGGTCCAGTCTCTAGGCCTGGGTTCTCTGCTTCCTGCTCCTTCTGGAGAAGTAGGAGAATTGGGGTGACAGAGGATCCCCTCTCCTGGAGGGGAGTAAACGTGGTTATAAAGTCAGTCATTGTTGACGGAAGCTCCCGTTTAAAGTCACCGGCCAAATCGGACAAGTCAGCTATTCTCAACCTTATAAAATATTTATCGGCAAAACTGGAGAGAGAATGGGCAGTTTTTCTCTTGGCCATGGTCCTGCCCAAGGACCAATATACAGGCTTTTTTAAAAACGGGAATGAGCCCTCGCCAGTTTGGCTCAGTGTCTAAAGCACCGGCCTGCAGAAGGAAGGATCCCGGGTTCGATTCTGGTCAAAACCATGTCTCCTCCTTGGCCCAGGTGGGGGTAGGCAGCCCATTGATGTGTTTCTCTCACGTCGATATTTCTATCTTTCCCTTTCTTAAAAAAAAAAAAAAAATCAGCCAAAACCGGTTTGGCTCAGTGGATAGAGCATCGGCCTTCGGACTGAAGGGTCCCGGGTTCGATTCCAGTCAAGGGCATATATCTTGCTTGCAGGCACATCTCCAGTGTGTGGGGTGTGCAGAAGGCGGCTGATCAATGTCTCTTTCTCATCAATGTTTCTAGCTCTCTGTCCCTCTCCCTTCCTCTCTGTAAAAAATCAAAAATATATATATATATCAGCTGAAACCGGTTTGGCTCAGTGGATAGAGCATCAGGTTGCGGACTGAAAGGTCCCAGGTTCGATTTTAGTCCAAGGCATGTACCTTGGTGGTGGGCACATCTCCAGTGTGGGGCGTGCAGGAGGCAGCTGATCGATGTTTCCAACTCTCTATCCCTCTCCCTTCCTCTCTGAAAAATCAATAAAATGTATATAAAAAGAAAATCAATGGAGAAATATCCTCAGGTGAGCATTTAGAAAACTACATTTGGATTGGTTTGGGGTGTAACCGTTTAGGGGTTAGAGGATCCTGATTTAGCTAGTGTTCCCCTCACCGTGTATATCACCCAGCTAATAAAGTCTCCCAAGACTCCTTTTCATGTTTCCCCAACTGCACTGGGGGGCCCCTCTTGGGGACCTCACCCCTGGCAATGGGGAGAGAGTCCACTCTCAGGGCGATCACGTCCCCCCAAGTTCAGGCAAAGGTCTTACTCAGGAGGAAGATGAGGAAGAGGGAACAGCATCAGGCCTGCCTTCGAGCCTGCGCCTGCCCCTTCCCCCTCGCCCCCGGGCACTCACTCACCTCTGCTTTCATCTCTCTCTGAAGCTCCAAGGCCCTTCTTTTGCTTCCATGAGCTCAGTGCCCCACTTCAACGACCCCTGTCGCTTTCTTTCTCTTCTTGGATGTGACTTTCTAAACCAACTTCTCATTCAGAGGGAAAAAAACACACACCAGCCGAGACTGGTTTGGCTCAGTGGATAGAGCGTCAGCCTGCGGACTGAAAGGTCCCAGGTTCGATTCCGGTCGGGGGCCTGCAGGAGGTAGCTGATCGATGTTTCTCTCTCATTGATGTTTCTAACTCTCTGTTCCTCTCTGTAAAAAAATCAATAAAATGTATTTTAAAAAGAAAAAAGAAAAGGCTGCAACTTGCCAGCTTTTCCCTCGGGAATCAGTGACCAGCCACCAGCCATTTTGGGGGGGCCAGGCCTCTGTGCTTGGGGTCTTTGGAGGGGAGACGTAATTCTTCTGTCCAGCACTAGAGGTCAGCAACGGCCCCCACTGCATTCCTTTCCCTGTGATCTTTGGTGCCTCAGTAGATGCTGACCAATCAGGAACGTGCTGTGTTTTTTAAGCGCTCACATGTGGATTGATCTTTCTTCTAAGGCTCATTCCCAATTTTCATTTATGTATTTTTAAAATATATTTTATTGCTTTTTTTTTTTTTTTTTCACAGAGGAAGGGAGTGGGAGAACGAGGTAGAAACATCGATGAGAGAGAAACATCGATCAGCTGCCTCCTGCACATCTCCTCCTGGGGATGTGCCTGAAACCAAAGCTCATGCCCCTGAGCGGAATCAAACCCGGGACCTTTCAGTACCCAGGCCGACCCTCTATCCACTGAGCCAAACCGGTTTCGGCTACCCTACACCTTTTGATTGGAGCATTTAATCCATTTACATTTAGGGTTATTATTGAGAGGTACTGATTTATAGCCATTTTAATTCTGTATGGCTAGGTTTCTCTCTGTGTTTCTTCTTCTCAGTAATCCCTTTACAGCAGTCCCTTTAGTGTTTCTTATAAGGCTGGGTTGGTGGTTATGAACTCCTTTAGCCTTTCATTGTCTGGGAAGCTCTTTATTTGACCGTCTATTTTGAAGGATAGCCTTGCTGGATATAGTCATCTTGGACTCACTCCAACAAACTTTATGTCACTCTTTATTACAAAGGGACAGTCGTCTGAGGCTTCAGATATTTAACCCTGCTGCATGTTAATGTCACAACTTAGGACAGTTTTCCAAGGACTCATCAGGAGAGAAATAATAATTAAAAGAAATACTGTGTGTTTCCAATTAAAAAAACAATTTCATGGCACTTAGAATTTCAGTTACTTAAAACAGTTGCCAAGGAGGTACTGTACATAACTGCTTCGTAGGCCTAGCAAGTGAACTTGGGAGGCTAGGATTATTTTTATGGGTTACACTTCACGGGTGGGAATTGGCTAACTGTTCTATGAACATGGCTGCTGTAGCTACAGAACGAGGGTTCAGGCAGGACAGCGGAAGTTAGGGAGAGCCCTGGCCGGGGTGGCTCAGTGGGCAGAGCATCAGCCCGCAGACTGAAGGGTCCCGGGGTTTGATTCCAATCGAGGGCACCTGCCCGGGTTTGTGGGTATAGTCCCCAGTGGGGGTTGCAGGAGACAGCCAATCCATGATGTTTCTCTCTCTCTCTCGCTTCCTCTCTGAAATCAATAGAAATAGAAAAACAGAAGTTAGAGAGCCGTCCTGGGACACCTGTAGAATGCAGACGGCTAATGTCTTCCTGCTGTTGACTGTTGTGCATCTTCCTGACTAGCAGGTAACCTTGGAAACCACGCGGCTTGCTCACCATCTCTTGGAGTTGTTGCTACCAGATAGGACTCTTTCTGGAATCCCCCACCTTTTTATTTTATTTTTTTCCAAACGCTTATTAGACTTGATCTTAACCCCCTGCTCGGAGAAGCGGAGAAAGCCACTATTCCTGAACGGGAGTACCCGTCAGCTCTGAGCCTTGGTCCCATTTTCTTTCTCTTTTTAAAAAAATATATTTTATTGATTTTTTACAGAGAAGAAGGGAGAGAGGTAGAAAGCCAGAAACATCGATGACATCCTGAGCCTATGGCTGGCTCACTCCTGCTACCTCTGCAACTTTTTAAAATAAAAAAAATCTTTTAATGTATTTCAGAGAGGAAGGGAGAGAGAGAAACATCAATGGTGAGAATCCTCTCTCGGTGGCCTCCTGCCTTCCCCATACTGGGCATCGAACCTGCAACCCAGGCACATGCCCTTGACCGGGATCCAAGCCTGACCTCCTGGTTCCTAGGTCGATTCTCAACCACTGAGCCACGCCAGTGGGCCTGTAGCTTTATAAATACACTTTTAAAAAATATATATATTTTATTGATTTTTACAGAGGAAGGGAGAGGGATAGAAAGTCAGAAACATCGATGAGAGAGACATCCATCAGCTGCATCCTGCACCCCCCACCCCCACTGGAGATGTGCCTGCAAGCAGGGTACATGCCCCCGACCGGAATCGAACCTAGGACCTTTCAGTCCGCAGGCTGAAGCTCTATCCACTGAGCCAAACCGGTCTCGGCTACACTTTATTTTTTTTAAATATATTTTATTTTTACAGAGAGCAAGGGAGAGGGATAGAAACATCAATGAGAGAGACATTGATCAGCCACCTCCTGCATGACCCCCACTGGGGATGTGCCTGCAACCAAGGTCCATGTCCTTGACCAGAATCAAACCCCGGACCTTTCAGTCCGCAGGCCGCCGCTCTATCCACTGAGCCACACCGGTTTCGGCGATACACTTTCTCTTAAAAAAGAAAAAAAGATGGCTGGGCTGGGATCACTTTTCTGAAGTCCCTAAGCCAGTGGTTCTCAACCTTCCTAAGGCCTCGACTCCTTGCATACAGTTTCTCATGGGTGGTGACCCCCAACCATGAAATGTTGCTGCTGTGATGCATCGTGATGTAAATATCTGCATTTTCCGAGGGTCTTAGGCGACCCCTGTTAAAAGGTCGTTCAACCTCCAAAGGGGTCGCGACCCACAGGTTGAGAACCACTGCCCTAAGCCATGCCTTGGGAAGCATGCGTGACAATCAAGAGGGAAAGAGCGAGGGTCTGGGACCAGCTGGTGCAAAGGCCCTGTGGCACCATAAGCTGGTGGGGCTGCAGCCACGAGGCTCCATAAGCTGGTGGGGCTGCAGCCAGTAGGAGAGGAAGGCGCGAAGCCCGGCCGCCCCGGATGGCCGCGCACAGAGCCCGACTGGCCACCTGGAGCCCAGAGTCCAGGGCGTGTGCGGCGGGCGAAGATGCCCCTCCTCGAGGAGGAGGTTCCCCGACCAGCACCGGACTCCCTAACCG
Organism: Lasiurus borealis; assembly: GCA_004026805.1. Lineage (NCBI taxonomy): Eukaryota > Metazoa > Chordata > Mammalia > Chiroptera > Vespertilionidae > Lasiurus > Lasiurus borealis. The sequence continues at coordinate 5,811 of PVJN01013766.1, forward strand.
GGGCTCTCCCCTCGGAGCTTCCGGCCCAGCCTTTTTCTTCCCGGCGGTGGCGGCCAGCGACGCCGGAAGACCCCCCTGCAGCCCTGGACAGAAGACCCGACACAGGAAACCCGGAAGCAGCCGGTCCCGCCGAGACCGAGGCGGGCGGCAAAGCATAGCGCAGCCATGATATCCGAGCGGAAGGCGCCGGAAGCCCGGCGTCCCCGAGACCCCACCCCTCCCCGGAAGCCCCGCCCATTACCCCTGAAGACTCCGCCCCTCCTCGCGCGCGCGAGGGCTGCGTCTGCGCGTGCGCGCCCTCCCCTCCGGCGGTTAGAGCTCCGGTGGGGGGAAAGGGGCGGAGCCGAGCTCCGCGCCGGAAGGGGGTTGGCTGGGCGGGGCCTGGAGGCGGTGGCGGCGGCGGCTGCGCGCGCGCGCGCAAGTGCGGACGGACGGGGAACGCCGCGCGGGCCGGGGCGGGCCGGGCGGTGGGGACGGCGGACGGCGACGATGGCCGCGGCGGCTGGCGGCGGCGGCGGCGGCGGCGGGCCGGGGGCGGCGGCGGCGGGCGGCGCGGGGTCGGGCGGCGCGGCGGTGGCCGCGGGCCTGGCCGCGTACCGGCGGAAGGACGGCGGCCCGGCCGGCAAGTTCTGGGAGAGCCCGGAGACGGTGTCCCAGCTGGACTCGGTGCGCGTGTGGCTGGGCAAGCACTACAAGAAGGTGGGTGCGCGCGCGCCCGCGGGGCCGGGGAGGGAGGGAGGGGGGCCCCGCGCGACGACGGGGCGGTGAGAGAGAGGGGGCTCCGGGGCGGCTGCTCGGCCTCGCGGGCGCCGGGCCGCCCCTCCCCCCGCGCGCGCGCCGCCACGAGGGACAACAAAGGCAGCAGCCGGGCTCGCCACGCCCCCGCGGTCGGGCCTCGGGGCCCGCGCGCCCGGGTCCCCCCACACAGGGCGCCTGGGGCTCCGGGGCCCACGCAGCCCGGCTCGCTCCCGGCGCAGGGACCGGGGGTGGCCGGGGAGGGGATGAAGGCGCCGACACTCCGCGGCGGCCGGGGGTCCGGCTTCTGAGGGCTCTGCCTGCGCGGAGGCGGGAACCAAAGTGACTGGGAACTCGGGGCCGGCCGGCCGCTTTTTGTGGAGACCCCCCGGCGTCCTCCTCCGACCTCCGCGGTTCTCAACCTGTGGGTCGCGACCCCTTTGGGGGTCGAATGGCCCTTTCACAGGGGTCGTCGCCTAAGACCAGCGGAAAACACCTATTTCCCATGGTCTTGGGAACCAACACACGCTCCTCGGTGTAGCAACGTGTAGCCATGTCGTTTACTGTTGTCCTAGGAAGACGGTTGCCCATGCGACACCACGATTCAAGACAACATTTCACTTATTGGTCATTAGAAATAAATATTTCACAATATATAATTACATACTGTTTTGGGGATGAATCCCTGTGCTTTAATGATGTTCCATGTGTAACAATGAAAATGCATCCTGCCTATCAGATATTGACATGACAGTTCATCACAGGAGCAAGATGACAGCGATGAAGTAGCAACGGGAATAATTTTGTGGTTGGGGGTCACCACCCCAGGAGGAGCATCTTAAAGGGCCGCGGCCTGAGGAAGGTGGAGAACCGCTGTCCTACCTGTGGCCCTGAGGGAGCACGAACCTCCCTCCCTCCGTCCTTGGTGCTCGCAGGCTCCGGGAGAGGCTGCAGGGTGGCGTGGAGGGGGGAGGACTGTTGAAAATGGGGGTGTGGGGGAGACTCGACAGGCCCTCTGGCACCTGCTGTTTCTCGGCGAGGCCTCCCTGGGATCCCCGCGGCTGTGGAGCCACCCCACTTCCTACCTCGCTTTTCTTCGCACCAGTTTTTGGAATTGCTTTTCTTTTTTTAAAACAATTTTTAATGTATTTTATTGATTTTTTACAGAGAGGAAGGGAGAGGGATAGAAAGTCAGAAACATGGATGAGAGAGAGACATCCATCAGCCGCCTCCTGCACGCCCCACTGTGGAGACGTGCCCGCAACCAAGGTACATGCCCTTGACCGGAATCAAACCCGGGACTTTTCAGTCCGAAAGCTGATGCTCCATCCACTGAGCCACACCGGTCTCGTTTTTTTTTTTTGCATTTATCGCCTTCTCTCACCTTTGGGAGGAGAGTCTGTGGTGTTGGAAGTGGTGGCTTCACGCCTTGATGATCCCACACGTCCACCTCTCTTCTCGGTGCGGAGTGAGGTGCGGAGTGAGGAAAGCCGCCCTGGGAAGGTGTAAGGAAGCCAACAGCCAGAAATACCTGCCCTCCCCCCCCCCCCCCCTGCTCCCCAGGTTTCTGGAGCACCGTTTTCAGGTCTGCACTTACCCCCCGGGACCAGAGAGAGCAGTGGGGCAGGGTCCCCTCCCGCCGGTTCCCTGCAGAGTGTCCTTGACCAGGTCGCCACCCCTGCCTCTCCCTCTGGCTGCTTAGTAAAGAGCTGGCGAATATAAATGCATGGAAAGATAAAGCAGCCCTAGGCATCCAGAGGGTGTCCCCCCCCCCCAGGAATGGATGCACACTCTCACCGAGCTGATAACTCACTCAATTGTGGAAAGGAACCGTCGGGTAACCAACACTGACTGTATAGTCATTCCACGTGTGTCAATAAACACCCACCTTATAAACGTGTTTCAAAGTGTGTATACATTTTTTGGGGGGGACACACCCTGTACTTATTTGGGGTGCACAGCGTGCCGAAGCTTGTCCGAGTGAAGGTGGGCAGGGACCCTGGGTGTGTTTTGGCAATTGCACTGTGGTGCTTCCAGAAATGACAGCCTCTTGGGTGAAGTTTTCGAAGTGACAGACCATACAATGGAATTTTGGAGTCACATTTAGGATTGTAGACTTTTTTTTTTTAACCTACACGTTAAGTAGACAAGAATATTGCTCTCCGTTGTACTGTATAATGGTAAATTGGCCTCTGTTTTTGTGGAGGCAGTAGAGTTTCTGGAAGTGGCTAAGAGAATTGAATATATGTTATTAAAATAGTAATTTTTTTTATCATGTGCCCTGCAGCCGGTGCTTTGGGTCTTAGATACAGTATTCCTTGATTTTTGTTTTCCTCCCCACGTCCCTCCCACCCCCATTTTACTGAGATAATTGACATTAATGCATTACTTTGTCAATGTAGCTTTAACAAAAAGACTTGAGTAATATTTCTTTAGGTTATGTCTTTGTGATTCCCATAGGATTCTTTTCTTTTTTTAATATATTTTATTGATTTTTTTTCAGAGAGGAATAGAGAGTTAGAAACATTGATGAGAGAGAAACATCGATCAGCTGCCTCCTGCACACCCACCACTGGGGACGTGCCCACAACCAAGGTCCATGCCCTTGACTAGAATCGAACCCGGGACCCTTCAGTCCTCAGGCTGACACTCTATACACTGAGCCAAACAGGATTCTTGTTCAAATAAAATACCAGGGAAGGGGGAAGGAAAGGGAAATAACAAGGAATAATTTCTGCCTCTTCAAACGCTGTGCGTCTCTTTGATTCCAGTTTTAAGAGAGCAGCTGAGGTTGGGATAATCCTTCAGACGTGTTTGGGTGAGGTTGGCTGCAGGGTGGTTGACGCTGGCTCCGTTTCCCTTGGTCTTAAAGACACAGCCAGCATTGGGTTTGCTTTCTGGCGTCTCTTAAAGCCAGAGCGTATTTCCTGGGCCTCCTTGGTGAGGCTCACAGTGAATCCTGCAGCCAACACCCTGTCCGTTTCTGAGAGCGACGTTGGCGAGGTGAAAGCATGGACCAGAAGGTTTTTGGCTCGTTTTGTACACACAGTGTCTTTACCTGGACACATTGGGTTTGAACAGATTCTATTGCGTTTGATGCTGCATTTGTAGGTTGATAAATCTCAGCACCTGTATGGAATAAACATGACCTTGGTAGTTATTCATTCATTCATTCGATTGGTTGAGGTATTACATATGTCCTTTCCCCCCATTGGTAGTCCCCTTTTTGTCGATGCAGCCCGTGAACAGCTGAGCACCTCCCATCCAGGCACTGAAAACTGCCTCACCTAGGTCCTCCCTGCAGTCCTGAAGGATCGACATTACTTACTTTGTTTTACATGTTTACGTGTGAGAGGAACCCAGAGCTCAGATCTAAGTATACTTTCTCTAAGATTACAGTTGCGGGTGGCACATTTGGGATTCAGTGAGGCCTGCCCTCTTATTTTCTAGTTTTTTTTTCCCCTGGCTACACATCCCTCTTTCTAAGGAAATCACAATGTGTGGAAACGTAAACAGAGACACCTGCCTGTAAAAGCCTGGTGATGGCAAGTGAAAAGAGAACTTCTTCGCCTTGTTTTCATTTCCTAAGTGCCCTCCGGAGGTGTGGGTAAATATCTGCTCGGTGAGGGGACAGTGGTATCGCAGCCTCCTCACTCAGGCTTTAGATAACTTCGGTTAACCACACAAGAGTGACCCCCTCCCTGTTTAAAGGTGTGACAGGGCTTTAATTATATCCTGCAAGGGCTCTGTATGGACTTCGGGTCCATCTTAAAACTTCCCGAGCAGTGGCAGAATTAGTGCTCCAGAGCGGTGGCACCGGGAAGTGCTGACGGGTCAGCGGGTGTTGTGCAGCCCTGGCTGGTTGGGTGTCGTCCTGTGCCCGGAATCGAACCTGGGACCCTTCACGCAGGGGAACCAAACCAGTTAGGGCCAAAGGATAAAGTTCTTGACTGAAATAGTCTATATCATTACATCTTTTTTCATACTCGGGAGTTGCTATTTTGAAAGCTGTTAAGAACTTTTTATATTATACCAGAGGCCCGGTGCACGAAATCTGTGCACAGGCAGGGTCCCTAGGCCTGGCGGGTGATCGGGGCCTATAAGGACCTTCCTTCATTCCGTGCCGCCCCCTTGTGGTCAGCGGACATAATCAAACTCCTGGTTGGTCTCCTGAGGGGACACTCATATTAGCCTTTTATATATAGAGAGAGATCTTTAGCAGCCGTGGAAAGGAACTCGGTTATATCTGTGGGGAATAGCGGAATGAGTATTATATTTGGTTGGAAGATGTGAGTTCAGTCCTCTTGGCTGCTAATTGGTGGTGTCCTTGAACCAGTTGTTTTATTTCGATGTTTTGATTTTTCATTTGTGAGTTGGGAGTGAGACTGCAGCTCCCATAGGACAGTTGTTGGAGTGAAGTGAGATGGTCCTTACAGCCGGATTGCAGAAATTTGAGGTGGGTGTGGCACTTATGCCATGTATCCCATGGTCAGCCTATTCCATTCTTGGTTAAATAGCATGTTGTGATGTTTACATTTTTAAAAGTTGATTTAAAAATCATTGGAAAGTCAGACATTGGCTGCCTTTTGAGTGGGTGCAAGATAAAGTTTACAGAAATGCGTTAGTGTCAAATCTCATTTATGAAGAAGGTTTCACATAAAACATTTCAACAAAAAAAACTTAGCCTTTAGCAAAGTTAACTGCACGCTGGCTGTTTCACTCGGAGTGGAAAGCTAATGCAGCTGTTGAACAGATAGATATCTGAGAGGAGGCTGGACTTTAAGAACTGCCCTGTCTCTGTGCCTTTTAATCGGCACTGGCACAAATGTAATCGAGAGCCACTCAGCATAATGGATAGTAGTGGTGACTGTGCTGCGAGTCTTTGCCACGTAGAAATGACTTAGATGTGTCTCATTGTAATAGACACTTCATTCATCTTGAAATGTTGGATGATACTGGGAAAGAGGTTTGCTTCAGGAAAAAAAAATTAGTGGTTTTTTTTTTTGTCTTGTGAAACTGAAGAAAGTATAGATATTTTTCTGTTCAAAATTGGAGATTTTAAAAAATTTATTGAATATCGGTTTTTGAAAGTGATGCTGAACACTTAGTACCAAATTAAACTTTTACACTTAATTTCATTCAATAATCAATGCGTTCGCTGTCATGTTACCATTGTCTGTCTTTGCTGTGAAGCAGCTTGCTGGCTACCGCTGGTTTGGCCTTTTTTAAACAAAAAATTTTTTTTTTTATTGATTTTTCTATAGAGAGGAAGGGAGAGGGATAGTTAGAAACATCCAGTCAGCTGCCTCCTGCACACCCCCACTGGGAATGTGCCTAAAACCAAGGTACATGCCCCTGACCAGCATTGAACCTGGGACCCTTTAGTCTGAAGGCTGGCGCTCTATCCACTGAGCCACACCAGTCAAGCCTGGTTTGGCCTTTTGACATTACTCACCTCAGCACGTATAACTTCTCACGTAAACTTGTTTAAGACTATTTTAATTGTGGCAAAAACCATAATTTTAAACGCACATACATGTATTTTTGATACATAACAACCACCATTTTATTATGCTCACTTACTGGCCTAAGACAAACTGTGTTGGCCCTAACCAGTTTGGCTGATCAATGTTCCTCTCTCTCGATGTTTCTAACTATCTCTCTCCCTTCCTCTCTGTAAAAATCAATAAAATATATTAAAAAGGAAAAAGAAAAAAGACAGCTGTGTTGTTGTGCCTAGAGCTCTGTGGTCAGGGATTGGAGGGGCATCCCGGGCAGTGTCTGCTCACTGAGGACGGGCCTCCGCTGGGGACGGCGTGGAGGGGGACTGGGCAGCTGTGGGCAGAGCCGGGCTGTGCTGTCTCCCGGGCAGCCAGGCTGGTGCCACGGCATTGCAGGAGCCCGGGCTTCGAGGTGTGTGCCGGCAGGCGACTGGACCCGTCCTCGTCCAGCCCGTGTCCCGGACGACTGGAAGCTGCAGGCCTCGTGTAACTTACCCTCACCAGCCACACAGTCACTGCACTCTGTGGTTTCCAGTGAGTCACGGATGGTCCTGATTCAGCACAGGAGGGCACAGCCCGTTTCTTGTTGTGAATCCTCACCCGAGGACATTCCCCCTTGCCTTTCAGAGAGAGGGGGCAGGGGGAGGGGGAAGACACATTGACTGGGTTGTCTTCTGCACGCGTCCTGACCCAGGCGGGAGTGAACCTGAAATCCAGGTATGCGCCCTCGACTGGAAATTAAACCCAGGACCCTTTGGTGCACAGGCTGACACTGTAACCACTGAGCTGCACTGGCTGGGAACCCTCTGGTCTTGGAAGCTCCTTTACAGCAGAGGGCTTGTGGGACTGGGCAACTGCCCCACGCCAGGGCTCGGGGTGGGAGGTGAGCTGGCATTCTCTGTGCCCGGGCGGGCGGTCGGCCGGCCGGTCCCAGGTGTTGAGCCCCCGTCTCTCTCTGCCCTGCAGTACGTCCACGCGGATGCGCCCACCAACAAGACGCTGGCCGGGCTGGTGGTGCAGCTCCTGCAGTTCCAGGAAGACGCCTTCGGGAAGCACGTCGCCAACCCGGCCTTCACCAAGCTCCCGGTGAGTGCCGCCCTCCGCCCCGGGGGCTGACTGCGGGCTGTTAGTGAGACCCCACGCGGTTACCGTGGAGATTGGCTGTGGGCGGTTTTAGTTTCTGCTGTGTCAGGTCTTCATTCCTTCTTCCGATTCAGCTCTTGCGGCGAGAACACTCTTCAGTGGAGTTTTATATTTTGTAGGTGGAATTCTCCTGCACTTGTGTGAGAAGATAATTCTGCTCTTGCAATTGGTATTTTAACTGATGATCTGGCTTGATATAGAAATACTGGGTTATTTTATTTTCATTTGAAATCGGTAGGTTTTATTCTCAACATTTTGTAGGAAAAAAAATCTGTTGATTTTGTGCCTCTCCCCCCTTTTTACATATACTTTTAATTTCAGAAAAGGGAGAGGGAGAGAGAGAGAAACATCAATGATTGGCTGCATCCTGCACGTCCCTTACTGGGGACTAAGCTTGCAACCCAGGCATGTGCCCTTCACTGGAATTGAACCTGGGACCCCTCAATCTGCAGGCCCACGTTCCTTCCACTGAGCCAAACCAGCTAGGGCTCCCCCTTTTTTATGCTGATCTTTTTCTCTTTGAAATGTAGAAATATGTCTAGTTGTGCTAAGTTGTGGTCTGGAGACTCACATGTTTCTTTAGCTCAGGGACCATAAGTCTTTTAGTCTCTGCCGCCCTGTGTGCCTTCATTTATATAAAACTAGGACTGCCTGGCTCCTCTCTTCCTGCAGTTTTTGTCTTCCTGCTCTGATTTGGGTTTTTGCAGTTTCCATTTCACTGCTTGCTGCCTCCACTGCATTTATTATCATGGACCTTTTTTTAACTCATAAGCTTCTCAATTGGGTGTTCTTATTTTATCACTAACCTTTTGTTTTAACAATTCACTGATCTTACACATAGGACGAAATGAGAACTAGTGTTGTTTTATTGATCTTGCAGTAAGTGTGTCTGTGTGGTTCATGGTGTTTTGTGTTTTTTTAAATCCTCACCCAAGGATACGTTTATTGATTTAAAGAGAGAAAGAAAAAGAAAGAGATCAGTGGGTTGTGTCCTATATGTGCTGTGACCTGGAACTGAACTGAAACCTTCCTGTGTGTGCACAGCTGAGCCGCCGGCCACAGCTGCTTCCGCCGCTTCTGCCTGTCAGACGTTGTCTTTATTTAGTCAGAGATAGAGGTGGTTTTCTGAATCACGTTAGGGGGCTGTTTCCACTTGCAGGCGAAACAGGAATTCAGCCACGTGCTCTCCGAGTGTTTGTTTGGTTTCATATTTTACATTTCATCCTCTCCAGTTGGAATTTATTTTGGTATTCAATGTGCACAATGGATCTAGTTTACCTTTTTTTTTTTTTTTTAATATGTTTTATTCTTTACAGAGAGGAAAGGAAGGGGATAGAGAATTAGAAACATGGATGAGAGAGAGACATGGATCAGCTGCCTCCTATACGCCCCCCACTGGGAATGTGCCTGAAACCAAGGTGCATGTCCTTGACCAGAATTGAACCAGGGACCTTTTAGTCCGAAGGCTGACGCTCTATCCACTGAGCCAAACCGGTCAGGGCTAGTTTATCTTTTTCCATGTGGTTATCTGGTTATCTCAGCAACACTTACTAAGAAATGCTGCTTTCGTCACTGACTTGAGCTCAGCAAACACTAAGCATTTGGTTATGTCCGAGTTGTGAGAATTCACAGAACAGTGCAGGGTGCTGTGTGTCCTCGGGGCTCACGCTGGCGAGTTGTGCGCACAGAGCCTTTGACCCCGTCCCAGAAAGGCTCTCCCGGGACAGGGCCTTGGCGCTGAGTCCGGGAAGGGAGGGTGTGTCCTCGGGAAGGCGGAGGACGCTGGTGCCTCAGGCAGTCAGTCTCAGGTAGCGGGCAGAGAGGGGGCTAGAACCAGGCACACGGCCACGTTTGCTAGTGCGGCGCCAGAAGGTGCCTGTCACCTGCAGGTCACGGGAACGACGGCAGAGGGTGAAGTGGCGTCGGCTTTGGTGGTGGGTCTCCCACAGGCTGATGGAGCTGCTGAGACGAGGTTTTGACTGCCCGTGGTTTTCACCGAGAAGCTGCTGCCGCAATGCCGCGAGCTGTGGCACAGCCGCGGGGGCGGGGGCGGGTGTCCGGGAGGAGGACAGGGAGGAAGGGGAGCTGTTGAGGAACGGATTGCCGGGGTGGCTGCCCGAGGACGAGGTCCCGAGGCGGGCAGGCCCTCTCGCAGCCAGCTGTCTGCACTCCAGGACCAGGGAGGAATATTTTAGGATCAGCCGATGTAAAAATAATGCACGCTCCGCGCCAGTGGGCCAGCTGCCCCTCCTCCCTGTTGTCTAATGCAAACGGGGACAGCATAGTGCATAAGACTCGAAATACATCACGTGGGCAGACATAAGCATGAGTGGTGAAAACTCGCTCCCATAATCCTCCAGGCTCAGGACCTGTGCAGGCCAGCACAGACATACTCGTCATGTTAGAAAAGGGTGCGCTCGTTCTGCCTTTTTAAAAAGATCACAAGCATCTGTGTTTAAAGACAAAGGTCTGAGGACCTAGCACACCGGTAAAGGGTCACGTTAGACAGCTTGCCGGGAGGTGGAGCGCACAGCTCCAGGTGGCTGTGGCCGGCACAGAGGCGTGAACTGGGCGGCCCTGTCAGCCCCCAGCACTTTTGGCTTTTTTCTTCTTTGGTTTTACACCAGGGGATGTGTCTTTCCAGGGACTCAGCCCCACATTTCACATGTCTCACCCAGCACGTGTTTGTAGTGTAGGTGTTCTGGCTATTAGTCCACCTGATGGCCAGAGCCAGCACCACGGTTTCATCTGTAAAATGGGCTGGAAAGCACCAACTCACAGGATGCTTGAGTGAAGGAGGCCACGTATATAAAGCGCTCGTGGGAACTCTCAGAGATTGGCAGCAGGGAGGGTACTGTTTGTCCGTCCCTCCCTCCTGTCCAGTCCCCCTCCCCCCCTGTGTGCACCCCCACCCTCCACTCCCACGCTCACCCCTTCCCCCAGAATAGAGCCTGCAGCCCAGGCAAACCCCCGACTGGGAGTCAAACCACCGGGACCTCCTGGTTCATAGGTCAGTGCTCAACCGCGGACCCACACTGGCTGGACTTGATGTGTTTTTTGTAAATCTTGTATTTTACAGAGTTTACTTAAGGGTAATATGTTAATTGAATATGAAAAGAAATATTTTTAGGCAGTTTTGGAAATTTTTCTTAATATTGCAGTTTTTTCCAGAAAGTATTTAAGAAGTTGTTTATATCTTTGTGTTTACTTATAGAAATCAGACAGAAATAATTTTTCAGAACTTTTATTTTTTCATGTATAATGTGTCATTTTAGGCTAAATGTTTCATGGATTTCAAAGCTGGAGGTGCCTTGTGTCACATTCTTGGGGCTGCTTACAAGTACAAGAATGACCAGGGCTGGTAAGTAAGTCTTTGGGTTTATGCACATGTTCTGATGCGACACGGGTTTGGCTTCCCAGCCCCCACACTGGTCCCTAGGCTGTCCCCCTCCCAGGGGTTAAAATGGAACACGAGCGAAGTCATTGTTGAAGGAAAAATAGGGGGAAAGCATTCAAACTGGTAACGATTTAACCGCATGGAAATGACTGCAAACAGTGCAGACGGCACCAAACGGTTATGTTGGGTGCTTACATATGGTACGAAGACATGTTGGGGAAAGATTTAAAGTCGGGTAAAAAGATGAATTTTACCATGATTAGGAGGACAACAGTGGCCTCAGAGAACAGACGTTGTTGAATGTGAACAAATACTTTTAAGAAGACTGCCCCTGGCTCGGGGGCCCCTTTCTGTCTGAAGTAAATGTCTTAGGTTTCAGGAAAACAGGATACTTCATGGGACAGATGCTTCCTTCTGCTGGAGTGGATCTTACTGTCTTAAATGTGATCCTTAGGCGATCACATGCTCCTCATTGACTGAGAAACCCTGTGCGTTCGGTGCAGTCCCATCACAATCCCAAACCCAGCCAGCTGCCACCCGGCTTTCGCCCTCCTCTAACACAGGAGACAAGCCAACCAATGTTACCTGTTTTCCAGGCGGAGGTTCGATCTCCAGAACCCATCCCGAATGGATCGGAATGTTGAGATGTTTATGAATATTGAAAAAACGCTGGTGCAGGTAAGTGGGAAAGTTAAAATATTACAATTTCTTCACTAGGATATACTTTCCGTTCTGAGATTATCTTCATTAGTTTGCCAAAAAATCAAAGGAAGAAAATGTTCTGAAATCTATTGTTCTGTTAATCTTTTGGATTTAGGGGGATTAGAGATATAAAATATAACTAAAACCTGTCATTTGTAGAATATTGACCTTTAAACTTATAGTGAAATTATCTGTTTCTTTAATGATTTTACCAAACCCATTATTTGAATCTCTTTCACATTTAATATAAATACTCTCTCATTATACTAGTCATTTGTTTATACAGTGATTTTTTTTTAATTTGTTTCATGGATATAGGTTTTATTTCCATTACTAGATTATAACCTGGAGAGAACACTTAATTTTCTTCTTTTCTTTCCTAGTATTTTGTTGAGTGGTGGCCATTGAATTAACCTTCCTGGGGAGGGGCCTGTGGCAGAGGTGGCTGGGTCTTATCAGTGGCTTAATGCCGAAGTTGTCTCATGGACCAGTCAGTGGCCAGCAGACTGCGGCTCACGAGCTGCATGTGGCTCACGAGCCGCAGTTTGCCGACCATTGTCATTAGCGAGAGGAATAACTCAGGTTTTTGTTGTTTGGTTGATGGTTTGGGGAGTTAATAGGAATTTTTTAATCACCTCTGTATGTAAGATTAGAAAGGGGGGGACAGAGCTATAGCCCACAGTGTTGAATAATTTTAAGTAATTTACATGATGAGCCAAAACGAATGCACACCTTCCCCGGCCACAGGAGGTGTCGGTGAAAACAGCACATAGGACTGTCCAGGTGTGTGCAGGTGAATTGGCTGGGAGCATTGCTAGCTCACGTTGGCACCTTAATGAGAAGAGGATGCATGTCTTCAGGTCGTAATTCTCAGCATCTTTTTGTCCAGGTGGACTTGACTGCAGAGCAGGGCTGAGATGTCCTTGGGAGGCTGAACACTGAGCTTTATTTACATTGACAGGAAACCTTTTCCATATGGAGCACATCTCCCGTTTCAAGCAGCCTGGCTCTCGTGCCCGCTTTTGCCAGTCAGGGTGATGCATAAATAACACAGCATTACTTTAAAACCGAGGACTTTAACAATCTGGTCTTCCTTTCTCAGAGCAATTGCCTGGCCAGACCCAGCATCTACCTCATCCCCGACATTGACCTGAAGCTGGCGAACAAACTGAAAGATATTATCAAACGACATCAGGTGAGAGGCCCCCAAAGCACCGGTGTCTCCGGTGCGTGTTCCTGTCCGCCTCGAAGGAAGGCTTTCCCCTTTCAGGGTTCTTTCCTCTCCGTCACCTCCAGTTCTTAGCGGAGCCTGGCGTTTCCTCCTCGCATTATTGGGATGTCATTGACATGTAATATTGTGTACGCTTAAGTGTATTAATGGATGATTTAATATGTCCTAGATAGCGTTTAATTGCTACCAAAGCATCCTGGGAAAAGTTTATATATTTGTCTACAGTTTATTTATTTATTCTTGTTAAATATATGTTTATTGATGTTTAGAGAGGGAGTGAGAGAAGAAACATCATTTATGAGAATCATTGATTGGCTGCCCCCTGCACACCCCCTACCGGCGATCGAGCCCGCAATCCTGGCATATGCCTTATCCTGGAATCAAACCTGGGGCCCTTCAGTCCACAGGCCGATGCACTATCCACTGAGCCAAACTGGTTAGGACTTAACCTACAGTTTATACTGAACACTTAGTTGCCCCAGTTCTTAAGAAACTGACTTTAGTGATTGTTTTAGGGACGACCTCCAGAGGGAAGTAACAAGTCTTCTGGTTTCATAGACTCCTGGAGAGGAGACTAATACTAGCACCATTATTAAAACCCCTTTTTTAAAATGTATTTTTATTGATTTCAGAGAAGAAGGGAGAGAGAGAAATGACACTGATGAGAGAGAATCATTGATCTACTGCCTCCTGCACACTCCCCACTGGGGATCAAGCCCACAACCTGGGCGTGTGCCCATTCCAAACCTGAGACCCTTCAGTCCACAGGCTGACACCCTGTCCACTGAGACAAACCAGCTGGAGCTGAATACTCTTTTCTTTTTTTAATATATTTTATTGATTTTTCACAGAGAGGAAGGGAGAGGGACATAGAGTTAGAAACATCGACAAGAGAGAGACATTGATCAGCTGCCTCCTGCATGCCCCCCACTGGGGATGTGCCCGCAACCAAGGTACATGCCCTTGACCGGAATCGAATCCAGGACCCTTCAGTCCGCAGACCGATGCTTTATCCACTGAGCCAAACCGGCCTGGGCAAGGAGCTGAATACTCTTGATCAAACCTTTGCTCAGCATTTAAAGTGCATTAGCAACTCCACTGATGGGTCACAGTGTATCTGTCACCATTCTTAGCTCATTGCATCTGCTAACTATGTCCCACATGCTGAAAGGTTACGGGGTTTGATCCTCGGTGGAACACATTCGAGAAGCAACTGATGTTTCTCCCTCTCCCTCCTCTTCTCCTTCCCCCCCTCTAAAATTAATAAAAATAGCCCAGCCGTTGTGGCTCAGTGGTTGAGTATCAACCTGTGAACCAGAACGTCGAGGTTCAGTTCCCATTCAGGGCACATGCTTGGGTTGCAGGCTCAGTCCCCATTGTGGGATGTGAAGGAAGCAGCTGATCCATGATTCTCATCATAGATGCTTCTCTCTCCCTCTCCCTTCTCTGAAATTAATAAAAATCTATATTTAAAAAATAAAATTAATAGAAATACGTCTTTGGGTGAGCATTTAGAAAAAAGAATTAGGGCTACTCATCTATAATAATAGAGGTGTAATATGCAAATTGACCGAACGACCGTCCAGGCGACCTGGATGACCACGCTATGACACACACTGGCGCCAGGCCAGCCAAGGCGGGTGTGATGTGATTGGTCAAGAGGCCAGGCCACCCTCTGTGGGGTGAATGATCTGCGGGCTCTGGGCACCAGGGTGTGTAGCAGCAGACATGGGCAGTGCAAGGCCAAGGTGGGCACGGGCAGGGGACGGGGCCTTGAAGCCTGCCCTGGCACAGATTCCGTGCATTGGGCCTGTCGTCTATATAATAAAAGCCTAAGCGACTGCTGAGCAGAATGACCGGCCGCTATGCTGCACACTGACCACCAAGGGGCAGACACTCGATGCAGGAGCCGCCCTGTGGTGGTCAGAGCCTCTCCCACCTATGCAGCAGTGCTGAGGAGCAGCGCGCCGAGTGTAAGGAACAAGGGGGTGTAGGCTGGGCTGAGGGATAGACCCCTTCCCTCCCCATGTTACCACCACCCCCCCTACCCCAGCACGAATTCCATGCATTGGGCTTCTAGTATTACTGAGGACAAGGTTACCCTGAGAGACATACATAGAGAATACAAGGGCACTTGTATTATTTTTTTAGAGAACAATATAAACTATTGATAATTTTTTTTTGTTAGTTCCTATCTCTTACCTTGACTAAAAATAATAAAAATATTGTAGTCTTAAAATAATACTTTTAAAATATAAGTAAGCCCTGACCAGTTTGGCTCAGTGGATAGAGCGTTGGTCTTGGACTCAAGGGTCCCAGGTTCAATTCCTGTCAAGGGCGTGTATCTTGGTTGCTGGCACATCCCCGGTGGGAGGTGTGCAGGAGGCAGCTGATCGATGTTTCTAACTCTCCTCTCTGTAAAAAATCAATAAAATATATTAAACATATATAAATAAATAAATAATGCCTCGGCAGTTCTTAGGCTCTTTGTGTCTGGCATCTCGCAGTTGGCTGGCCACGCGCTTTATTTTTACGTTATTTGTTCATTGTCTTTTCAGGGCACGTTCACTGACGAGAAGTCGAAAGCTTCCCACCACGTTTACCCACATCCTGCCTCACAAGAGGACGGTGAGTGAGCTTTTGGTTGTGGTCTGCTGAGCTCAGACTTCGCTGGATTCTAAGTTCTGTCAGCCGAGGGCTAAAGAATACAAACAGCTATTTTAGAACGTCACAAGCATTAAATTCCACAGATTATTTAAATTTATAAGTTTTTATTTATTTTTAATTGGGAAAAATAAACTAATTCTGTAATGTCCAACTTTTATTTGTTGCTGATGATTATGTGGGTGTTAAGTCTAGGCGTGCCTGTATATTAACTTAGTTAATGTTTCCCGTGTCCCTTGTGTTCTGGAAATTAAGAGACATTGCGAGATAGAACATCTTGGATAGACAGGCCCTCCGAAATGTTAGTCTGGGGACTGTATAATGGGTTCGACTCTGGCTTTCAGCCCGCTATTCTGAGAGAGGATTTGGTCCGTAGCCACAGTTAATCAGAGCTATGGCAACTGATTTCTGTTTACCTTTCTTTCAAAGGTTGGAAAGTTGGGAATCAAAATCTGAATTATTAATTAACCCAGTTAATGACTAGTAATTCAGGTTGAGAAGTAGTTCTCCTGTGTGGGGATCTGCTCTTCAGCATAACACATCTCCATGGAATATCTGCACGAACCAAGTTACATGGGACCTGAGCGCTAGCTATCTGCACTGTCCTTCCAGCGCGGGAAAGCTATGCGTCAGTAACAAGATTACAGACAGCTTCCCGCGCTGGGAAATTAAATATCCTGCCGTGTAATCCATGCGTGAAAGAAGAAATTGCAATGGAAATGGAAAATCTTTGGATCTGAATAATTAGAAATTAAGGAAGTATAAGAAAACTAACATTTCAGGATGCAGCTGATGCTTTATTGAGAGGGAAATTTAGATCTTTAAATGTGTCTCTGGGGAAGAAGAAAGACTAAAAAGCCAGTGGTCCACACATCTTAAGAAAGAAGTTAGAAAAATAACACCACACTAGAGCCAGAGAGTTAGGGAAACGAGTAATTCGGAGGACGGTTGATGGTTACAGTCTGTACAATAGCAAGGTGCTCGGCAGGACCAAATGGTTCTTGGGAAAGACTTGTTGGACTGATGGTGGTGCTGTGTCTGAGCGCGCGGCCGGAGGCCTTTGTGGGTGCAGACACGGGAAGCAGTGGCGGCTGGTGGGTCGGTTGCTAGTGTGTGTGTTGCCCCAACAGAGGAGTGAGCTCGTGCCACCTCAGTTCCTAAGAGCTGTGTCGCTGCCGCTGTGCCCGTGGGCACGGGCTTTCACCGCAGAGAGCCGGCTTCCCTCTAACAGGCATTCCGCTCTGGCTGCTGGGCTTCGGCAGCGGAGACCCGCCCTCCGCCTTCAGTGTCGCTCTGCCCAGCTCGGTCCTCTGCCGCAGTCAATGGCTGCCACTAGGTGGCGCCGCTGGGGGCTGTGTGAGTGCCGCGCTGAGGCCGGCTGCCTCTCGTGCGGTGGAACAGGTGCTTAGAGTGTGAGCGTATGGAAATCAGTGCCTCTTACAAAAGGTTCGCACTGCGGGTGTTACATCTCAGCTATTCCGTAATTTCTCAGGCTTGTGAGGGTTTCTTGTCATGCAAACTAGTTAGCTGACGTTGGCTAGGTGTTGCTATGAGTGGTTGGAGTAATCGTTAGAAGATAGCATCTGAAATTAATTGGTAATATATTGAGGGTTGTTTTTAAAATATGATCCCGCACATTTAGAACCACTGGCTGTCAGTAAGGCTGCTGAGCCACGCCCGGGAGGTGCGTGCGGGGTCACACTGCAGCCAGCGGTGAGAACCGTGTGGAGCGCAGCGTGCTTGTCTGAGGAGTGGTGAGCCGTTAAAATAGAGGGTGCGGACACTGACGTTTCTCTCTGTCCTTTCAGAGGAGTGGCTGCGACCTGTGATGCGGAAGGACAAGCAGGTGCTGGTGCACTGGGGGTCGTACCCAGACAGGTAACGCCGAGCGCCCGGCCGGGCGAGGGCTGTGGTGAGCCGGCCACGCCAGCTTCCCGCCGTGAGAGCAGACTCGGGGCTGAGCCTCTGTCTCTGACCGCACTCCCGAGTCTCCTGGGGGTGCTCGCTGCCGTGGGGGGCTGACGCCGGGCCTGCCTTCTCTTAACCAACTGACACGTGCGCTGCGGGCGCCAGAGCCTCCGTCCGCCTGAGGGCCGCTCTCGATCCGTTTCCTCCGAGAAATGAGCTTCCTTCCTGCGTGTGTAGCCATTTGCACAGCTTTCTGTTACGTGCAGATGCCTCTCTTAAAGAGGAAATAGACCTTTAGTCGTGTCACCCTGTTCACAGCATGTGCACCGTCTGTATACGTGCAGTTCATCAGAACCACGTCCAGTAAGCTTGCTAACCAGCCTCTTTCGAGCCACAATCGACTATAAGTGAACAGGTTTTGTAAAATAACACTTCCTACACATTCGCAGTCTTGAGGCCTTGAGCTGTGCTTGGCACTGTGAAAGCCTTTCAGGATTACAGGAGCGATGGTAGGAGATCAGCCTGTCCTGTACGACACTGGGATGGGAGCGCAGGTGTGGGACAGGCATTGGAGGGAAGGGGCTGGCAGGCGTGCGGACGCTGGCGTATGGGCGGGTGAGGGAGGCCAGGGTGTCAGACCGCATCGGCCGGAGCCGCGGTGGGGCAGGAGGCATCACATGGAGCTTTGAGTGTGAGGTTTGAAGCCTTGCGAGGCCTGAAGGACATGTGAGTGGACAGTGGGATTCCTGAGTCCGGAGCTCAGAGAGGAGGCAGTGGTTGAAATTCTGGGGACGAGGCTGAACTGGAGGCTGAGCAGCGTGAAGGTTACTGTAGACCCTCCAGAGGAGTGCCTGTCAGAGTGGTGGGGACAAGTGTATGATTGATGGCCCAGGCGGGTAGCTCAGTGGTTGAGCCTCAGCCTGTGAACCAGGAGGTTACTGGCCGGTTCTGGCCAAAGGCACACACCTGGGTTGTGGGCTGGATCCCCAGTGGGGGGTGTGGGGGAGGCAGCCAATCCCTGTCTCATCATTGATGTTTCTATCTCCCTTTCCCATCTTTCTTGAAATCAATAATAAAAGTAGATTTTTTTAAAGTGTATGATAAATTTCTGATACTACATCCTAATAGTCTGTCTAAAATATATTTTTACGTTTTGATCAGAGTCTTTTTAGTGAATGAATTTGGGATCTGACTGAGTTTTCCTTTTCTCATTTCCTTTATAGCTACGATACTTGGGTCCATAGTAATGATGTTGATGCGGAAATTGAAGATCCACCAATTCCAGAAAAGCCGTGGAAGGTGAGAGCTTATTTTTAAATTTATTCTTACTCGACTTCCTAGCCCTTTCAGCTGTTCTCCCCAAGGCTTTTAAGGAGACACGGAATGGTGACCTTCCTTTCTTACCATTCTTCAGAGCTGTCCGTGGCACGAAGGCCACACCACCCAGGTCTCAGGTGCAGTGTCTGCAGGGATGTGTGAGGAGACCCCAAAGCCCAGGGTTCGAGACAGGAGAGAGGAGGGTGAGGCGGGCGCTGGGCATCATTGCAGGTGTCACTTAAGCTAGAAGCAGTGCCACATAGCCTCTTTACAATCGGCCTATTTTACTACTCATTCCCGTTACGGTGGTCAGAGTCCATGCATCGACTCATGTGTTTCTCAGCTTTCAATGTGGAAATAATTTAGAAAGTATTGAGAGAAATAAAAAGGTATTACTTTATAGTTTTCTTTCAGAGGTCCCTGATGTTAATTATTTCAGGAAATTAATTCTTGAAACAATATTATTACCTTATACAGGGCCCTAGTCCCTTTCCTCCGATTGTCCCAGTGACATGGTGCGTTTTGTAGAGTTTTCCCTGGCACATTACAACCTCTGTAGAAATCTGCCCGTGCCTTCATGGTGGTCAGCCACGCCCCGCTGCTGGGACGCTGCCAGTCCCAGGACACAGGGGTGGCTCACACGCGAAGCCTCCGACGCAGGCAGAGGCCACCGAGGCTTTGTCCTGGAGGCGGCAGTGCTTCCCCGCAACGCCAGCGCCTTCCTGAGCCCTTGAATGTCTGACAGCCTCTTAGGATGTGTTCTCATTTCAAAAGAGTGCCTCTCGTTTGGGATTTCTGCTCTTTGCTCGTGGCTGATTCCGCTGACGCCGCAGACAGGACTGCGGGCGAGGCGTGGCATTCTCCGACGGCTCCCTGTCTGCTGATTCCCCCGCGTGCAGCCGGAGGCGGGCTGTGAGGGTTCCTAGACTGGCAGACATCCCGCTTCTCAGGAAATCCCTCGGACACCTCGTTGGCGTCCACTCCCAACTCCCGCTGACCATCGCTGGTGATTGCACGGCAATGACCTCTACGCCAGCCCTCTCCACGCTGGCCAGCAGGCTTTCAGCGTCCTTCCCCTGTGTGTTCTTAAAAAGAGGACACGATGAGCTCCTAGTTACCAAACCTCAGTGCACACAAAGCCAGGGGGCCTCCTTACTCCTGTTTGTTCAGGAAAAGACATGGAATAAAATGGTAAATAGCCATTCACATGTCGCTATTCAACTTTTATAAAACATATTTTTACTGATTTCCAGCGGGGGAGGGAGGGAGAGAGAGAGAGAATCATTGATTGGCTGCTTCCAACTTGCCCCTGACGGGATTGAGCCTGCAACCCGGACTTATACCCTGACCAGGAATCAAACTGTGACCTCCTGGTTCATAGATCCATGTTCATCCACTGAGCCACATCGGCCAGGCTGTCATTGTCTTACATTTTAAGTTTGTAAATGCAGTTGATTTGGGAATAATAAATCAGCTTCTTCTCTGTTAAGTACTTTTAAAGCCTCTTTGTAATACTTTTAGATTCAAGTGATTTTGTTATTTATGTAAGTAATACTTTTAGATTCGAGTGATTTTGTTATTTATGTAGATATTCCTGTTTAATGTGGTTTTAGGTTCATGCAAAATGGATTTTGGACACGGACGTGTTCAATGAATGGATGAATGAGGAGGACTATGAGGTGGACGAGAACAGGAAGCCTGTGAGTTTCCGGCAGCGAATTTCCACCAAGAACGAAGAGGTACCATTTTACTCCTCTGGTGTTTCTTCTCTCTCAGCTTGAATGTCCTCAGAGTCATTGGGGCATCCGCCATCGAGTACACCTCAAACGAAAGTGACTGCGTCTCAGGAGCTGCAGCTCCCACAGGGGGCTGTGCGAACCTCGGGGTCCCTGGGATGAGACGTGGCATGTGGTGCGCCGGGCTCTCTGTACCAGACACATCGCGGGGCGAGGTGCAGAGCTGCTGCTTTCCCAGGCTCATGTAGCTCTCTGAATGGCTTTACTCCCAGGCAGGGCTAGTACAAGGCATGGGCTTCCAGGTCTCCGTGACCGTGGAGTCCTTTCTGAGGTGGGAAGACTAGCTACTTCCTGCTCTAGCCCTTTAAGAAGCCCACCCCTTAAACACATACCTGTGGTTCCCTGCAGGCCCCTGAGGGCGGGCGTGCCGCTGGGAAGCCCTGGCTGAGAGGCCGCAGCCCTGGGTTAGGGTGGGTTTGCGGCAGCCGGAGGCCAGACCTGGATTCCAGAGTCGAGTTGGGGCTTTGCTTTTTATTTTAGTTTTTTAAATCTTGGAGACAAATACACCTTTAACCATTCACTTAGAACGTGCGGGTTTCATACTATTTCCAGCCTGTGTTTCTCTTCTCTGTCACATGGTGTGTTCCTTATTTTTAAGAATATTTTAAAACTGGTCCTTTTTCATATTGTTTCATTTTTAGTTCTTGTTTGCTTTGGAATATCACTTTAAATTTTTTTATTCTGGCCTCCTTCTGTAATATGTTTACATATTTGTTTCCCTTAATGCATGTCAAACTGAATCTTTGTGCCATCAGGAATATTCTAACTTCCATATCACATTATTGACCTGGCCTGTTCTATCCACCCCTGTATGGATTTAGAGGGGTTGTTTACTTATTCTCTTATCTTAGGGGGGATTATATAAAATTGCTCTACTATGCCTTTAAAAATGTAACGTGAGATGTACATACTAATCAAAGGCGTGTGTAGTTTGTTTTCTTCCAGACTTCTGTGGGCTCTGACGATGCTCAGGTCCCCCTGAGGTGGAGCCGCTGAAAGGAAACCTAGGTGCAAGGGGTGTGAGGGGCCGAGAAGAGGGAAGTTTAATTGATATTTCAGCTCTGCCTTTTTGGGAGCCAAGGACACACCTCCGGTCCAATTCTTTTTATTTATTTATTTTTTTAATACACTTTATTGATTTTCTACAGCGAGAAAGGGAGAGGAATAGAGTGTTAGAAACATCGATGAGAGACCTCTCTCAGCCGCCTCCTGCACGCCCCCTACTGGGGATGTGCCTGTAACCAGGATACATGCCCTTGACCGCAATCGAACCTGGGACCTTTCAGTCCCCAGGCTGACGCTCTATCCACTTAGCCAAACCGGTTTCGGCCAGGTCCAATTCTTTGGATCCTTTCGGGGTTTTCTTTATTACAGTGTCTTGTTAGATTGGCAGTGAGCATCTGCAGGTCATTGGTCTGTGCCCTGCACTCTGATGACCTCATGTGTTAGCTGGGAGCGTTGTTCTGTGGATTCCTGAGGTTTATGCCATCTGCAAGTTTTATAGGTTGTCTGCAGTCTTCTTTCACATCTTTGTATCCAAGTTATATTTTATTTTCTGATGAATTAGGAGTAGTTTCTGGCACATTTTCCCAAGCTTGTTTGCCTGTCTTTGTATTGTATTAATTTAATAACATGCTTATATTTTTTATTAACTATGGGACATGCTTTTCCCACCTGGGAGTCCCGGCTGTGAGCAGGGGTGGCTGTGGCTTGGGCCGCTCCGGTCTGTAGCGCGGGGGAGTCCCGGGGCTGGCGCTGGCGTTTGCTGGCTGACGCGGCACCTCGCCGGGAGGTCTCCTGACGGCCGGGGCCTGCCTGTGCTCTGGCTGGCGTGCTGGTTACTTACTGTCTGTGTGGAAAGGCACTTCGGGGCACGGGCTTTAGGAACAGAGGAGCCGGCCACGCTGGCTGATGCTCGTTTCCGCCTGCCTCCTCCTAGCCCGTGCGCAGCCCCGAGAGAAGAGACCGGAAAGCCTCCGCTGGCGCCCGGAAGAGGAAGCACTCGCCGTCCCCGCCGCCCCCCGCGCCCGCGGAGCCCCGGAAGAAGAGCGGGAAGAAAGGGTGAGCAGCAGCCCGCAGGTCCATCCCCGGGGCTCTCGGGTGCCCTCCCAGCGCAGGTTGTATTCACAGAAGGCTCTGGAAGCCCAGCCCGGAACAGTCTGTCTGTCTTCCGCCTCGGAGCAGGCAGAGTGGCTGTTCCAGGGCGGGGATGTTACATCCATCACCGTTACTGTCAGTCTCTGGTGCTGTCACCCGTCCCATTTGTGATCAGAGTGACTCATCAGGACATGCACCTGAGACTTAGGGACCTCGCGGACCACCACTGAGTGTTCTTGGACCGAGGCCTCAGCCTGGTCTGCCTGTGTCTCCATCCCCATGCCCCGGTCCCTCCTGCACAAGTTACTTTTTTCTGCCATCTTTATGCCTTTCCTCACCCTCCTGAAATGTTGCCTGCTTCTAGTGAATTGTCACCGCCCCATAGGGTTAGGGTTAGGGTTAGGGTCAGGGTCAGCTTAGCTGTCGCCTGCGATCGGGACTGTGTCTCGAAGCTTTATTTCTTAGTGCCTTTACTCCTTTCTCTGTAAGGCATGCGTCACGTTTATGCGTTAGGTAATGATTTCTGTTCTGCATCCCCTTCAATTCCTCAAGGCAAGGAGTCATTCTTGTTTGAACTCCACCATGCATTCTGGCATGTGTTAGTTTTAACGGTAAATATTGATGTGATTGAATTGGTGGAAGAGCAATGACAGTTTTTACAAAAAGCATTAGTGACAGGTTAGTGCCATCCTAAGTGATTCTCCTTGTACCTCCTGGTATTTGAATGATAAAAACAGCGAGAAAATAGTGTTTTATGTCTCTGGCCAAACATCTTATGTAAGTAGTGGTTTATTCACGTTTCCATAGCAAATGTTCTTCCTTGCACCAGCTAAAGCCTCTTTTCAGTTGTGGTCTGCAATTCGTACAGTAGGATTTTGTGTCCTTTTTTATGCCTAGTGACTATCTTTTCCTTTTGGCTGTACTTCGGGGGATGTATCTAATCTGATTTCACTTGTCTGTAAGGTGATTTGGGCACAGATTGTAGCTGCAGTGAAGGTGCAGTCTTTGCATGGCTGGCCAGCAGTAGCTGTGACGGCCTTGCTTGTTTTTCACGCTCTTTCTGTTTCAGCCAAGCCGGTCTCTATGGGAAGCGCAGGACTCAGAAAGAGGAGGAGGAACAGGAAGACCTCACCAAGGACATGGAGGACCCCACGCCCGTGCCCAATGTCGAGGAAGTGGTGCTCCCCAAAAACGGTGCGTGCTCGCTCCCGGCCTGAGGCAGCTCAGCAGTGCCACGGGGCGCCCCACCTCCCAGCTCTCAAGTACGACCAGGTCCCCCTTAATGTCAGCATTTCCTCAGTTCCTCGGGAGTTCCCCGTCCGTCTTTGGTGCTTTTTGTTTATTAAGAACATACACTGTGGCCAGATGTTGTTTAAATTTAGCAATATTTTACAATTCATGTTTTAGAAACTGCCCCAGAGTCAGGGTGGGTGAGGCACGCAGAGTGCTTCTCCGCGTGCCTGTTGCTGGGCGGAGGGCGTGGTGCGCCTCTCACTGCCTGTGTGTCCGGACCTTGTCCCTTCCCCCGGCTCACCTGTCTCTTCCTGGGCTTTGGAGCTGCTATTGAGGCACATACAGTTAGGGTCATCCTGTCCTTCCCATGCTGGGCTCTTCCAGCACCTATACATTCCCCTGAAGAGAACCCCCGTTCCTCTTGGGGTCCAAATTACCCCTCTCCCACCCCTGCCACCACTGCTACTCTTTGTCTCCAGATTTCCTATTCTCTATTTGCTTTTTTATCTAAATTTTTTGTCATTTATTGTAGGTATTAAATGTATCCTTAATTTATCAACTATATTTAGAATCACTATTCTCTAGTTGAGAAGAATGTGTGAAATTTGCCATAATATAACTTATATGCCCTTTCCTATCTTTTGTAACGGAAAACGCAGTCACCTGTGATATGCTACATGCATTTCTAAAATCATCGCATTGTATAAAATGGGGCACTGCAAACCATACAGGTATCTGCAGTCACATGGGAGATCATGTTTGTAAAAGTCATCAGATTCATTTGAGATAAAAGTGCTGGGAAGGTGCTGGTAGTCCTTGCGGGTCCCTGAACTACCTTTTATAATAATAAAGGCATAATATGCTAATTAGACCGGACAGCCGAACGACCAGTTCCGTGCCTCGAGCCTCTGGTAAAGCTGTAATGATCAACATCGGTGGTTGGACACAGGAATGGCGGGCTGCACCGGTGGAATAGAACGGCCAGCTCAAATGCAGGCCCATGAATGCGCGCTCGTTAACAGGCATGCCCGCTGGGAGAAGGGGTTGGGTACAGGAGAGTGGGAAACTGGAGGTCGGTTCAGTCAGTACAGGGTGGTGACTGTCATCTACACACGGACACCCTGGGTCTCAGAGGCTGGAGGGACGCACCGTAACGGGGAATTCCTGCCTGTGAGTGTCACACGGTACGGTCCCGGGGGAAGGTGCAGAGCTGGGACAGTTGGAACGACGCTCGTAGGAGAATTTTACATCCTCAAAAAACGTCTCAGGTCACACCGGCGTGGAAAAGGTGCCATGTCTCCCTCAGGTCATCTAACGGCACAAAAATGAGACTCAGCAAAGACACCAGAAACGTGACAGGCTGTTGTTGGAAAAGGGATTAAAAGCTGCTTTCTGGGTTTGCTCTATTGGTTTACTTCGATGATGAAAACATTTTGGTGCTTTGTAGTTAATTACAAATGTAGTGTCATCACGTGGGCTGCCTCTCGGGGTTGTGGCCTGACGGTGAGGGCTGAGGGATGGGGCAGTTGCAGGGAGATTCGCGTGTTTTTAAATCTATTCTATTCTGTTTTTCTCTTACAAACAAGTAGAACTGTCCCCTAAAACAATGCTTTTTTTCCTTCTAGTAAATCCAAAGAAAGATAGCGAGAATACACCTGTTAAAGGAGGAACTGTAGCCGATCTAGGTAAAAACAAAACCTACCCCTATCTGTGGTGTTTTTTCTGGATCTCAGCTCCCGGGGTGTTGTCTTTACTGAGAGATGTTGCTTCCGGTGGCCGTACTTCCCAGCAGATATTGATTGCAGTTCCCCTGAGCAGCATTGTGGTTTGGTTTGCTGCCACACTAGGAACGTTGATTGTCTGTGATTCATTCTTTTCCGTCTTTAGTCCTGCTACTATGTTCTGATACTATAAATAAATCAGACTTTGAGTTTTAAAGAAACTGTTGGTAGTTAAATTACTCCCAGTGCCTTAGTCACTGCTAATGATGATAGTAATTAAAAAGAAAACAAAACGTTACCGAAACTTAACGTAAGTTTGGGCCAGAACATCTCCCCTTCATCACACTGGCCCTTCCCTTCCCCGTGGAATTGCGCGTGGGTTTGCCCCTGTCCTGTGAGGCCACACTGAGGCCTGCAGCCTTCTCCTCCGAAGGTACCGGCCCTCTGAGGGGCTTGGTCTGGGGGGCGTGAGCGTAACCACTTTCTCCTCCTCATTCCTTCCACCTTCCTCCCCGGCCCAGCACCCTTATTCCTTCACAGTCTCGGGCGGAAAGAGCCTCGCCAGGCCCCTGTCCTGTGAAGAAGGTCATGGCCAGCAGGAGCTAGTTATGATTCCCTCGTGCTGGAAGTTTTTAGTAGTTTGTGCTTAGACTTCCTCCTCACCTCTGTGCGTCTGTGCGGCTCTCACTGGCTGAAGGTGTGAGGCGGGGGTGCTTTCGTTCCCGCTCTCTCCTGTCCGGTGTCAGCTCCTGAAACCCCGGCTGTGCAGACGTGCAGCAGATTCCCGGCTCTAACAGGCTGTGTGTGTTTGCAGATGAGCAGGATGAAGAGGCCGTCGCAGCAGGAGGAAAGGTAACGGCCAGTGGGTCCTGAGAAACACTCTGTGTTGGGGCCCTTGTGACTTTAAATACCTTCTTTAACGTGTCCCCCCACATAATTTGTGCTTCTTGCCCCCAAAGTTTTATCAGAAGGAAATTTCCGTCTTCTCAGCAGTGTCCCTAGGGAAGCAATGATTTGAAATTACTGAGAGAAAAACCAGGTGTTTGGGTGGAATCGTTTGCAGAGCCTCCGTAGTTTATTTCGGATACGAACCAGGGAGTTTAGTGGGAGTGCTGAGAGCGGAGGCCCTCTACCTGGGCCTGTAGTTCCATCTTGATGCCAGCTTATCAGCTCTGCATCGCCGTCTCACCACAAAGCACTGCGGTCCCTGTCAGGAGGGGTGAGGTCTGCACAGAGGGCTGTCAGCGACACTCGGGGCTCTGTCCTGGGGATGGGAAGCCTCCTCATTATGCCTCACTCCTGTGAGGAGGCTGCTCCTTACCAGTGACGTGAGAGCTGATAACTTAGGCGTGGGATCCGGTCCAGGCGAAGGGCAAACCTGGACAAGTAAGGCCCCTGCTATTGGAGACGTGTGGGCAGGCGCTGCATTCCTCCCTCTAAACCGCCTTCCTGCGATAGCGAGAGGGTGGCCTTGCTGCGAGGCGCCTCCCGGTACGACGGGCTCCCTCGGGTAAAGGCAGCAGGATCTGCCGCCTGGGCCGCTTGGAAGAGCCGCCGAGCTCGGGGAAGCCTGCTTTCACTGGGGTTGGTTTTCCTCGTCCCGGGATGGGGACAGACGGCCTCACTCTGGGACGTGACAGGAGCGGCGTGCCGCGGCTCTGTCTCCAGCTCTCTCCACGGCGGCTTCTTTCCCGCAGGAGGATGACGACCCCAGCAAAGGCGACCAGAGCCGGTCCGTGGACCCGGGTGAAGACAACGTGACAGAGCAGACCAACCACATCATCATCCCCAGCTACGCCTCCTGGTTTGACTATAACTGGTGAGCAGCCCGCCCTCGGTGGACAGGCCCTGAGGGTGGGAGAATGTTCCTGAGCCCACGGGGCAGTACGCTCGGTGAGGAGTGGCCAGAAAAAGGCGGTGGCCTTTACAGGATGGAAGCCTTTGGCGAGGGTGTGGGTGGGTGGAGCGCACGGTGGAAGTGGCGTGTGGCAGTCCGAGAAGACGGACACCACGGGGGTGCCTCCCGTCGGAACCGATGAGCAGTGGAAGCAGACTCAGACACAGCAGACTGCCAGCTCTCAGAGGAGGGTGGGCTGGGTGGAAACGCTGCCGGGTTAAGAAGACAAAACGTCTCGTAGACGATACCAGGAGGGTGACTCCGGAGGGTGGGGCAGAGACAGGAGACGGTTAGGCAGTTTATAGGGTGCTGAGACTTGACTTGGGTGGTGGACACACAGTACACTATACAGATAAAGAATTGTGCCCCCTGAAACCTGTAATCTTGTTAACCAATGCCACCCCCACAGCAGTAGAATAAGTCAGTAAGTAAAATATAAAGGTTCTGTGATCTTTCTGAAAGCAGTAAACTCGTAAGTAATTTTTAAGTTAACCGCAAAGTTTCTGAGGACCGGACAGGCCGGTGCAGAGAGGGGTGAAGAGCCAGAACCTAACTCGTGAGAAGTCCATTGTCTTCTGGCTGTCATTCATTTTACCCATGTGTTGCCATGCCAACTGCTATGATTTTTGTCCCTCACTTTGCAAAGAACTCTATCTTGTAGCTCACCTCGTCCTCTGTCTGTGACACGCACAGTCAGTCTGTGGCTTCCTCTGTGTTGGTAGCATCTTCTCTGAGTTTGGTTCTAGGACCAGAAAACCTGCAGGAAGGACGGGGTGAGGAGGGAGCGCTTCCTTAACCCCTGGCAGACACAGGGTTAACGCGAGGGAGCTGTGCGCAGCCGGCTCGCTTTTGCGTTTTAGATTTGTCGGTTTTGCTTTGAAAATTAAGCTTAGCTCACGTTTTGAGATTTTTATTTTTCAAAGAGAACTTACTCCCAGTCTTTTTCTTTTTCTGTTCAGTATTCACGTGATTGAACGGCGTGCTCTTCCTGAGTTCTTCAATGGAAAGAACAAATCCAAGACTCCGGAGATGTGAGTGACGTGTGCTGATGGGAGGCTGAGACCTCCGAGAAATTGTGTGTTTGCCGGGGTTCCTAACGCTTCCTTCCGAGTTAATGTTCATCTCTGCTGCACAGAAGCCCTCACCTCAGAGGAAATGGCTTCAGATTTTTTGCTTTCTCAACCTTGAACTATATACATGTCAGCTCTTGCAGCTGAAGTTTGAGTTCAGTAATGGTTTTCCACTGAAATTGTTCAGGTTACTTTCTAACAGCTCCACCCACCTTGTGTGTACATATGTGATACGAGCTATAGATACTTATACAAGCGTAATGTGTTAATTAGATCAGGAAACCTTCTGGGCATTTCTGGCCAAAGCCATGGTGGCGGGGCCGAGACAGAGGTGGTTAGGGGCGGTCAGGCCAGGAGGGAGGGCAGTTGGGAGCGATGGGCTGGCAGGGGTGTGTGCAGTCGGGAGTGATGGGCTGGCAGGGGTGTGTGCAGTTGGGGGCGGGCAGGCCGGCAGGGGTGTGTGCAGTTGGGGGCGGGCAGGCCGGCAGGCAGAGGTTAGGGGAAGCATGTAGAGATGAGATGCAGCATGGCCAGGAGACCCGCATGTCTGCGCTGCAGCCGGTGCCACCCTCCCCAGTCTGAGGTCCAGGACAGACCTTTATCCCCCAGTGCTCAGGCCCCGCTTCTGAAAACGGGGCGATAACGCTGCCATTGTGGGGCTCCGTGATGCGCTCGGCACCGCGGCCCCAAGGCTCCCACAGATGCGCAGCCGTGGACATGGCTGGACGGTGCAGAGTCCGCCTGGACGGGGCCTCGGGAGCAGCCTTCCCACCTTGGGTTGGGAACCTGCGGGCACGGGCTGGCGCTGGGAGGGGAGGTGGGTGAGGGTGCTGCAGGCAGCTCTCCGTTCACCAGCGCGTCTGCTGCTTTTCACGTTAACTTCGCCAGCTTCCTGTGCACGTTAGTGAGCAGTTGTTTAGCATGTTAGAGGGCCCTGCCCGGTGGCTCCGCCTGACTGTGGAGACGCACGCATGTCACTGGCGGTTGGAGTGTCGTCGGACTTCCTGCGTTTCGCTGTGAGGGTGTGCAGATGGTTCGCTCTGTGAGCGGCTGATTCTGAAGGGATGTGTGTCCTCCGTACGAATCCTGCCATTGCTTTTTAGATACCTGGCGTATCGCAATTTCATGATTGACACCTACCGCCTGAACCCCCAAGAGTACCTGACCAGCACCGCTTGCCGCAGGAACCTGACGGGAGACGTGTGCGCGGTGATGCGGTAAGCAAGCGCCTGCCGCCCGCCTCTGCCCGCGGGCGGCACTGACTGGACTTGCTGCCTGGGGTCTGATCGACTAAAATCCACCTGAAATCCACCGCTCTCCTGGCTTTCACTCGGGGTTGATATAGGTGATGCTTTGGAGTTTTTCCTCTTTGAACATTTTATAATCTTTGGTTTAGAGTCTGATTGTAAAGTGGGCTGGGAGGGAGCGGATGAGCTCTGCGCCCTAGATCTGCTGAGGGAGGGGGTGGCCCTGGTGTGCGGAGTGCTCCCCGGAGCTTGCTGGCGGGAAGACCGGGCTCTGAGGCGCCCTGGAAGCCAGCCCTCCTCCCACAGCCAGCTTTGCCATCACTTCCTCACGCTGGTCGCCTGGAGAGAAGACGTTTGTTTTTGTTACTTATTTTTTTGTCTAAAGTGGTCCTATGTCTCCTTTCCCCCAGTTGCCTCCCCCACCTCGCCCGTTACTTGTTTAATGCAGAGCTTGCTCCTTCAGGGTCCACGCCTTCCTGGAGCAGTGGGGCCTCGTGAATTACCAGGTGGACCCGGAGAGCCGGCCCATGGCGATGGGGCCGCCCCCCACTCCCCACTTCAACGTGCTGGCTGACACCCCCTCCGGGCTGGTGCCCCTGCACCTGCGATCGCCTCAGGTACGGGCTCTGCCTCTCCGGGGACACGCCCCCTCCAGCCCCTGTCCGTCCAGGCCTTCACCTCGCCATCAGTCATGGGGTCCATTCCTTTGCTTCTGTCTGTGTGAACGTTTGAGCCCGCGTGTCTGTTCGGCGTTTGAGGTGATGCTCCCATCAGCCCCTGGGCTCTGCCCTTCCCGCCCCGTGCAGGGTCTTTCCGACTTCCGACTCCCTCACCTCCTGGCATGGAGGACGCGAATGAGACCAGCAGGTTGTCTGCAGCTGTTAGCCGTGTTTACACTCCTTCCCTTTGTAACACACGTGTTCTTGAAAATATTGTTGGATATGGACAGTGTTCTTCTGAAGAGCGTGAGGCTGAGCTTTGCATTGCCCTGCATTGGGAAACGGGAGATCGTGTTCATGACATATGTTGTCTGTTTTTTCTGTGACTTAATAGAGACAGGAAAACGTTGTGTGTTAAAATGTTGCTAGATGGGTGGTGTGGAAGTGTTAGTATTTATTTTTTCTTGTAGAGTCTCTACCAGGAATGAGTGTTTTACTAGGTTCTGCTATTAAATTATTCCTTTAAAAAAAAACACAAAACTTTTTTATTGATTTCAGAGAGACAGAGAGAGGGGGAGAGAGATCATAGAAACATTAATGATGAGAATCATTGATGGGCTGCTTCCTGCATACCCTCTACTGGATCGAGCCTGCAACCCGGCATGTGCCCTTGACCAGAATTGAACCTGAAAACCCTTCAGTCCGCAGGCTGACACTCTACCCACTGAGCCAAATGGGCTACGGCTATACCATTCTTTAAAAACTTCTGTCCCACCGAAACCAGTGTGGCTCAGTGGACAGAGCATCGGCCTGCGGACTGAAGGGTTCCAGGTTCGATTCTGGTCAAGGGCATGTACCTTGGTTGCAGGCACATCCCCAGTAGGGGGCGTGCAGGAGGCTGCTGATCAATGTCTCTCTCTCATCGATGTTTTTCACTCTCTATCCCTATCCCTTCCTCTCTGTAAAAAATCAGTAAAATATATTTTAAAAAACCACAAACTTCTATTCCTTTAACTTATTTTTTTTGTAAGAGGACATTTATTGGGTAGATTACAGAGGTTGAAATCATAGTTCCTAGAAGCAGTGTGCTTAGCAGATAAGGTCTAGAGGCAAAGGAAGAAGCTCATGGTAATGTGCCGGAGGGCGAGAGGGTGGGGCATGCTTCCTGGAGGGAGAGCAGCTCGGTCCTCCATCCTAAGGGTGGTGGTTGTTTTTTAATTTAAATTCTTTATTGTTGAAAGCATGACATGTGTCTCCTTTTTCCCCACTGAACCCTCCCTGGCTGCTCTCCCCTCCCCCACCCTGAGGGCTTTTCGGTCAGAGTTTGTGGGGAGCTCCCGGGGGAGGCCCAGCAGGATGTGCAGTGGCTCCCCAGGTGTGTCCTCTCGGTGAGGTCTCCGCTGCTGGGGCTCGGCATGGGGCAGCCAGATGCTGTGTCCACTCTCACATGGATGTTTCTCTCTCTGCCTCCCTGCTCCCTTCCACTCTCCCTTCGCTCCAGCAGAGGGAGGGCAGACTGGCTGGAGCTGTGTGAGGAGGGTCCGGCTGGGTCGCGGGCTGGACCTCAGGGCAGCGGGTCTCCTGTGTGAGCCAGGCCCTCTGCAGCCTGAGGGCCTCTTTCCCCGAGGGCCCCTGCACTTCAGCGGTGAATGCAGCTCTTTCCTTTATGTGACTCACAGGTCCCTGCTGCTCAGCAGATGTTAAATTTTCCTGAGAAGAACAAGGAAAAACCCATTGATTTGCAGAACTTTGGTCTCCGAACTGACATTTACTCCAAAAAAACCCTGGCAAAGGTAAGGACTTCTTTCCTAGACGGACTGACTGTAATCCAGCCTGTCCTCTTCTTCCTCCTTCTGTGAAGTGTCATTTCCCCTAAGACACTGAATTTACTGTCTGAAGTGTAAGGAGGTGAGCTTTCTGCTAATCTGATGGCATTTTGTAAAAGAACGGTCACTTTTACCAGTTTTCTACATGGTTAGAAGATAAGTATTTAAAAGTAGCTATGATTGATATGTTAAGTAAAATAGAGAACAAAATGGAGAATTTCAACTGAGAATTGGAATATGTAAAAGGAATCAAATGAATATTGTACAATATAAAAATATACCTGAAATTGACTCGGGAGTTGAATAGGCTGAACCGAGGTGAGAGCAGCCAGTGAACTCTGGCAGGTTAGAGTCATTGAAACGGGAGGACCCGGAGAAGAGGGGATGGGGTGCCCGGGACAGAGCCAGCGGAGAGCAGTGGAAACGCTGGTTCGGGGGAACTGAGGATCAGAAAGGGGGACCCTCCCGGCGTCTGAACGACGCTTGTGAGCCACAGCTCCATGCGTCCTCTTCATTCTCCAGTCAAAGGGGAGTATTGTCAGTACGCTTTTTGCAAATATTTCAGAATGTGTGTATGAATACCATGAAGAGTGTTTACAGGCTGAGTGAAATAAATTAGGAAACTTTAGTGAAATAAATTAAGGACATCACAGACTGCCCAAATGTTTTTCATTGTCAAATTGTAATCTCCAAAATAGAGTTTTCAGAGAGAGAATGTTAGAATGTCTATTTTGAATTAGTAACATCTGTAGGTAAAGAATAATATCTCTCGCCCAACTTTTTTGGGAGGCAATAAAGATTTTTGGTGGCCTTGTTTCAACAAGGCTTATAGTGTTCAAGAAACTGACACTCTTTAAAGTGGCATTTCAATGTTTTTAATCACTTGAATAAATATTAAGCCCAAAAAAGTCAGTTATTCTACATATTCAGTCCTACAAATATGAATGAAGCAAATAAAAAATAGGAATTGGCCCAGCTAGAGTGGCTCAGTGGTTGAGTGTCGACCTATGAACCAGGAGGTCGTGGTTCAATTCCCACTTAGAGCACATGCCCGGGTTGTGGGCATGATGCTTGGTGTGAAATATGCAGGAGGCAGCCAATCAGTGATTCTCATCATTGATATTTCTATCTCCCTCTCCCTTCCTCTCTGAAATTAATAAAAAATAGTTTTTAAAAGGAATCAATAGGTAAACACTAATTCTTACACCTCAGTGTGTGCATAAACTGGAAGGTATGAGGGATTCTCACGAAAAAGGTGCTTGTTAGATGATTGTCATCAAGAGATTAAAATCCTGCCTTCAAGTTACCCCAGTATCTGCTGTGGTTATAATACTGTAGCTGATGTGATAAACATCAAAACACTGTGCTTTTATAGCTTCAAGAGGTATTTTCAAATACCACAATAGTAGGAATAGCATGTCTAACTCATTGGCGTTTCCATCGGCAAGAAAGATCTTCCTGCGAGAAGCTCAGGCTCCTCGCCTGCTCCCTCCCGCCGCCCTGGTTGCGGGAGCCGGGCACAGGGTGCAGGGCCCAGGGCGCAGGGTGAGGAAGTAACTCTGGTTTGTTTTCAGAGTAAAGGTGCCAGCGCTGGAAGGGAGTGGACGGAGCAGGAGACCCTGCTGCTGCTGGAGGTGAGCACACGGGAGCCTGGCTGCCCCGGGGCCGGGGGTGGGAGGTAGGAAGGGGGGGTAGAGAGGGTGGGACTGTTTCCGGACTGGCACTGGCATCGGCCGGGACTTCTGTGAAAGGTTTATGTCCATGCAGTGCGATTGGTGGGCCTTCATTATGGAAGGGTCACACCTGGAGGTTGCACACTGGCCCTCACAGGCGGGCAGGCGGGATGTGTGGTTTTGCCCAGTGGGGTTTCTCTGGTTTAAAACCAGTTGCCAGCATTAGGTAAGCAGTGGGGCTTTGCTCAGTTCTCCAGCTCTTCCTCCTCAATGGGAGGGCCTGCCCACTCAGGTCCCTCGTTTTCTCGGAGCAGCAGCCGGCTGCCTGGAGCCGCAGGGGGCCTTTGAGGCCGAGCCTTTGCTTAAGCCCCGTTTCCTGAGCCCGAGCCCTGGAGAGGAGTCCTTGTGTTCCTATGCATTTGGGTGTGTGGCCGCCTCCTCCCCAGAAGGACCCCGAGAGGCAGCTGACGATGCCAGCCCTTGGTTTATGAAAGCAGCAGACTGGCCAGCAGTGGCATTAGCCTGCATCCTGCTGGCCAGTTTTATTGAATCCTCCTGGGGGTTTCTTCTGACTTGGGAGACTTTCACAGGCCGCACAAGTAGGTCTTGGTGACCATGTCAGCTCGGACAGGCAGGACATGGAGACGGTTGGTTTGGTGTCAGCGGCCATTTCTGAGGAGGGACCGCTTGAGCTACAGAACAACGGCCGCCGGGTGGGCTGCAGACTCTGACACGGCTCAGTGTCGGTGGAGAGGGGCCTGTGGGACTGACGCAGGACCGGTGAGGGCGTGCTGCTGCCTGCACGGGCCCCGGACAGCGGCTGCCGCAGGTCCAAGCGCAGGGCGCTGGTGGTGGCTGGCCAACCAGATTTCCTCAGATGGGCAGCCAAGACCCCTCCATTGCTTGCTCTCTGTTCAAAACCCAGAAACATTCCTTCTTTTTGAGTCTTTGCTGCTCTTGTAATTTCTGCTCATCTGCCCATTCAGTGTCAGTGACGCACGGAGAGCTGCTTTTCTGAGCCGCTTCTTAAAGTTCAAGACTGTTCTGCCCAGTCCCACCTGCCGTGGAGGGTGGTTTAAAAGGCTCAGGACGTGTGGGGGTACCGTTCAGTGTGTCGATGCTGTTTTAGAATCTGGGTTCTGCAGGAAACTTAGTCTCACACCTGTTCTCCCTCTGCACATTGATACCAAACGTCTCCTCTCCCATCTCCCTCTGCGAGTAAGACTAGAGGGCGGAGACACCGATGACCCTGACTCTGACCCTGACCCGGCAAGAAAGCCACGAGCTTTTCCCACGGCGCTTTTCCTCTCCTGCTGGGGGATAGGGTGGGGGGTGTGCAGTGGTTGGCTTTTCTTTTAAACCTGCAATTGAATCAACAGGTGCTGTCCGCGCTTACACAGAGAACTAAAAGGCTTCCAGCAGCTTTGTTTACCACCAACACCCTCTTTCTGTGGGGTGTTTGTCCGTAATTAACAGCTTAGAGGGAGCGGGAAGTCAGGTGACGGGGAATGCTTCTAGAGCAGGGATTTCCAGTCAGCTGCCCTTGGCCCTGGGGCCGGTCCTTGTTTCTTGCGATGGGCGCTCCCGTGCATCATCCAGTGCTGATCAGCACCCAGGCCTCTTCCACTAGAGGCCAGCAGAACTCCCCGCGTGTCAGCCCAGAATGTCTCCGACTTCGCCCGAAGCCCCTCGACAGCGGCTCCAGAGAGAACCTGGGGAAGCTACTGAGAGATTCCTTTACCCCGCCGTTCCCCACACTCAGCGTCACCAATTTCTGGGTTTTATCCCTCCTACCCCCTCCTGCTTGGTGGAGATGGCTTTTACTATTTTTGTTGTTCAATTGAAGTTTTTCAGCATTTTCTATGAAAAATTACAAATTTTGAAACTAGAGATTTGTGTACTTCATACATGTTAGTATTGTTTCTGAATTTCTACCAAAAAAAGCTTGGAGCTTGAATGGATTGCATTGGATTTAGTTCAGTTTGAAGAGAATTGACATCCTAACAGTACTGAGACACCTTATCAATGAGCACAGTATCTCTTTATTTAGGTCCTTGATTTCTCTCAGAAAGTTTTATTTTCTCAATTTGTGGACTTTACATATTCTTTCATAGGTTATTTCTTAGTGTTTTATTTTTGTGCTATTTTAAATACTTTAATTTCCCCGACTCAAACTTTTTTTATTGCTGGTGTATATAGAAACACAAGTAAGCTTTCCTATTTCCTCTTATCCTGTGACCGTGCAGTACTTTCCAGCGTTGGTGCCTTTTTATAGATTCCTTAGTGTTTTCTATTTAAACAGTCGTGTGTATTAATAAAAGACGGGCTTTCTTCCAGTTTAAAGTGTGCACAGCTTTTAATACAGAGGAGGGCCATTTCATCATTGTTTTAGAAATATCTGGGAAGTGGTCACAGGCTGGTGACATGACCGAGCGCTTCCTGCTCTCCATACGAAAGCTGTGTGTCCCTCGCAGGCCCTGGAGATGTACAAGGACGACTGGAACAAAGTGTCGGAGCACGTGGGCAGTCGGACTCAGGACGAGTGCATCCTCCACTTCCTGCGGCTGCCCATCGAGGACCCGTACCTGGAGAACTCGGACGCCTCCCTGGGGCCCCTGGCCTACCAGCCGGTCCCCTTCAGCCAGTCAGGAAACCCCGTCATGAGCACCGTGGCCTTTCTGGCCTCCGTGGTGGACCCTCGCGTGGCCTCTGCCGCAGCCAAAGCCGCTTTGGGTAGGCCCTCTGCCGAGCATCTCCCCGCAGACCCGGCAGCCAGCGGCCGCTTCCCTCACCCCAGTGCCCCGTTCACACGTCCCGGCTGCCTTCCCTCAGTTACCCACAAACCAGGCATTGCCGTGCGAGACGGCTGCAGTTAAAGGGATAAAAACTTAGACGAAAGCACTTAGAGTGGAACAGTTTTAAAATGAAAAGCATTAAGAATTGGGGAGGATCAGAATATTTTTTATGGTGTATGTTGTGACTCGGAATTGGACACGACTGGCAAAGGAGTCTAACACCTTGGATTGCACTCCGAATTGGCCTGAGACTTCACGTCCCAGGACTCTCCCCGGCTTGGTGGTGGTTGCTGTTTCTTTAGTATCGATCCAGCCAAGCAAGCAGTTGGGTGAAATTGGGACAGCAGTTTCGATGGTGGGTGACATAGAGCCAAAGATCTGTCGTATTTTTAGCCCTGGCTGGTTTGGCTCAGCGAGATAGCAGGACACGCACCGAGGTGTCCATTACTAGGCGCGATTTTTCCTTCGCCCTGTTGTCCTGGATAGGTGGGACCCAGAAAGGCCACCGTGCACGAACACGAGGCGGGGTAGGGTGTCCTGGTGATTTGGAGAAGCCAGTCCTCGGTAAACCGGGTCACCGCCCCATTTGTCTTGAACAGAGGAGTTTTCTCGGGTCCGGGAGGAGGTGCCCCTGGAACTGGTCGAAGCTCACGTCAAGAAAGTGCAAGAAGCGGCGCGAGCCTCGGGGAAGGTGGACCCCACCTACGGCCTGGAGAGCAGCTGCATCGCCGGCACGGGCCCCGAGGAGCCGGAGAAGCTGGGTGAGTGCCGCTCCCGCGAGCTCGCTGGGATCGGGCCGCCCCAGCCTGTCTCTCAAGACGAGTGTGTGAGCTCTTCTCTCCGACGTGGCTTCCTCTGTGGCGGGCAGAACTAAGTAAATACTCTCTCTCCTGTTAACAAAGTCACAGTTCAAACTCTGGTTTTCGGTTTCCAGATGTAGATTTTAAGGATATAGACACCAGGATGCTGAAGGACTGAAGTCATTATTTGGATTCATACGTTGCTGTGTAGTTTAAGTTCATTGTTGTGTTTTAAATTGAGGCAGATTCCGTACAACATAAGATCCTCTCTGCGAACCACTTAAAGGCGTACGATCCGGTGCTTCTAGCACATTCGCAGGGTTGCCAGCCGGCATCACCCAGTTCCAGGACCTCGTGTCCTCCCACAATAGAAGCCCCCGTTGAGTTGAGCGGCCCCTCCCCCCTCCTCTGTCGGCCTGGTGACACCTCACCCTCGCCACTCCCTCCCTCTAGATCAGTGGTTCTCAACCTGTGGGTCACGACCCTTTTGGGGGTCCATTGACCCCATTACAGGGGTCGCCTAAGACCATCAGAAAACACAGATATTTACATTACGATTCACAACTAGCAAAATTACTGTTAGGAAGCAGCAACGAAAATAATTTTATGGTTGGGGGTCACCACAACATGGGAAACTGTTAAAGGTTCACGGCGTTAGGAAGGTTGAGAACCACTGCGCTAGATGAATCCCATCACACGCGGCCTTTGCACCGATTCTTGGCTCAGTGAGATGTTTTCAAAGTGCCTTCCTGCTGTGAACCAGCGCTGCATCCTTCCTGCTGAGCACTGGTGCTCTGGATGCGCAGTCTCCCCTCCTCGCTGTGCGCGATGCTGCCACCAGTGCCAGAGGCACCACCACGACCGCGTGCACGTCAGCGCCTGGTTAGGTTCCTCGCGCTGCTGGTGGCTTTCTTTTCATTCGTTGGGAGAGGGTTTCTGAGAAGTAACTCAGGCTGCAGAGTGGCTGGCATCTTGCCTAATTAGCTCCATCTTTGTCTCAGTTGTTTACTTCAGCTGCAATAATTTTCCCTTTTTCACCCTTTAAAATAAAGACAACGTGAGAGGAAAATAAAATGGCTGGCCAGCCCTCGCCACCCCGCACAGCCTGAAGCCCCGGGGTCCCCGAGTTTGCCGGGGCCTCCGGGGCTCCTCTGAGACGTTCCAGCCGCAGCCTCATTGTCTGGACGGGAACGGCTTTTCAGAGGCTCCCACCTCGCTTGACCCCTCGGACCCAGTGACTGGCCTGCGTGTTGTAGCTTTAGCTGCCAATCCCGATGCCAGCCTTCCCATTAAAACCAGCATTTCACCCCCGTGTTTCCCTGTGTGAAGCCGCCGGTTCTCCTCTCCGAGGGGGAGGCGGCCGTGGAGGGGAGCGGCTCGGAGCGCTGGGAACGCCTGCCTTCCTCCCAGCCGTGTGTGTGTTGGCTCCTCTGCTGCGGCTCTGGGTTCCCCGTGGGCATGGGACCGGCGAGATTGGCAGCGCGCTTTTCTCAGCAGCGGCTGTGCTCGGCAGCATCGGGAGGTGTTTTCCATGTGAATCTGCTGAACAGTTTGGGGAGATGATGCCAGGAGCATTCGTGGTTAAGAAACAGGTTGTAAATCGAGCCATTTCTGGTTCAGTGGATTTAAAACAGAGAGAAAATGTTTTACAGGGGAATGTGGCCACTGTAGTCCCTCGGGGCTGGTCCCCCGGGGAGAGGACGGCGTGTTTCTGCCGGCTGCGGCGGGCCAGTTGCAGGGACCGCGAGGCCCACCGGCCCCGGCGCCCAGTGCTGCCCCTGAATGGCTGAGGGAGATGGCCGACGTGGGAGATGCTGGCTGAGCTGTAAACAGGCTGTGTCCTTCCCTGACTCCATGGTGTGACTGAGAATCGCCCGGGAGCCAGCAGGCGCCCCTGTGTCAGGCCAGGTTGTGGGGCGGTCAGCTCCTCCTTCTCTCAGAAGCACGTTCGCAGGGAGTGCAAAGCCAGGAAGTGCGACATTTACACGGCGACTGTGATAGCGCACTGGTTTGAATAGGATGACGTAGAATCTTCCTGATCAGAGAAGGTCATACTTGAATATTGCACGCTGCAGAGTATGCTTTTGTTATGATGCTTAACTTACGATGTTACACCTGTTAACTTCTCAGAGAGGTCACACAATCATATCGGGCAAAAGTAAAGTGTCCTCATGAAATACAAGACTCTTTTGGGTTCCTCTCAGTAGCCTATCCTAACTTTTCATTGTGGGTTTGGATTGGAGGGAGTGTTTGGTGACATAAAGGTAAAGCTATGTAAGCGCCAGGCTTGAACCACTTCGTTGCCTTTATTAAGGGACTTTATGTGGGAATTATTTAGGAAATGAGCATTAGCTTGACACAGTGGTGGGCAAACTCGTTAGTCAACAGAGCGGCAAGCCATGGCTCCCAAGCCGCAGTTTGCCGACCACTGGCTTAACAGAAGGGGCTTCTTCAGTCGACCTGACTTCAGTCACTCACTCATACCTGCGGGTTTCTCTACACTTGTTCAGCGCTCGCTTTCTCTGGCAGAGACGCTGTCTGGATAGAAAAGGTGACATTGCCATTTGAGGCCTTTGCAGTTAACTGTACTAGGGATGTTGCTGGGTGTGTGTGTCCTTGGTCCTCGGGGGGTAGGGGGAGGGGGAGGAGGTAAGAGAAAGAGGGAGAGAACATGAAGGGTTTCTCAGAAGTCGCGGACACCGAGTTCCTTTCTGAGCGTTCACATTTGTCATCACACATGGGGCTTTTCTGGCTGGTGATCTGCATCTTTTCAGGATAACCATTGGGAAGGACTGGCACTGCTTGTGTTGTAAAAGCAAGGCGTCTGAGGTGTTGGCAGGTTAGGTTACACAGGCTTGTGGAAATCAGGGCTTCCTCGTGCACTGAGTCCCTCGGACACCAGGCTCAACCTCTTCTCACTGTAGCACGCCCCGGAAGCACACAATGCAGGCATGTCTGTGTGTCCACTCATTGGCAAGGGTGACAGAGTCCTGGCTGCCATGCGTGCTGGGGTGCAGAGAAAGCAGGCCGCGGGCCGAAACCGAGCTCTGCAGAGAAAGCAGGCGCGGAGCCAGGAAGGCCGGGTGCTGAGAGACCCACCCACAGCTGAGTCTCTGGTTCAGGGCCCGGGCCTCGGACACCCAGGAGGGCAGGCTGAAGACGGTCTTCTTCTCCAGGTAGTTCCCGGGGTAAAGAGGCGGCAAATGTGCTGTTACCCTGGTTTCCTGGTCGTGCCAGGGGCTGGTGAACAAAGAAGATCCAAGTTCCTGGCTCCGGGGCTAGACTTGAGAGGCACGCTGTGTGGGGACCCGGCGTGGGAAACTCGTAGGATGTATGATTAACGTCAAGTGTGTGCCGAGAGCGGGATGGGTTATAAGTGGTATTCTGAAAAATAAACTAAGGGCTGAGGGATACAGTGCAGTTTTTTTGTTTTTTTTTAACATATATATTTTATTGATTTTTTACACAGAGAAAGGGAGAGGGATAGAGAGTTAGAAACATCGATGAGAGAGAGACATCGATCAGCCACCTCCTGCATGCTCCCTACTGGGAATGTGCCCGCAATCAGGATACATGCCCCCGACCAGAATCGAACCTGGGACCTTTCAGTCCACAGACCGATGCTCTATCCACTGAGCCAAACCGGTTTCGGCTACAGTGCAGTTTTAATGGCCAGAGAATGTGAACCAAATGGTGATGTTTGAGCACGATGTGCTGAAGCGCGGGTGGGAGCCACGTTGTCCCAGAGTTGGGTGTGTGGGCTGCGGGGAGCTGCCTGCACAGGGGGGGCAGCAAGGGACCGAGGACAGGAGCGGTCTGTGGGAGGGGCGGTCCTGGGAGATGGTGGCTGTGGTCAGCTGGGTGGATACCCGAGGTGTGAGGGCCGGGGGAGGGTTTGACCCCACAGGTGTCGGGCTCACCTGTGTGGTTCAAGCTTCATTCTCTGGGGTGAGGATAGGCCCCCTCCACGAGCTGTTAAATCGAGACCTGCTTCTAAATAAGTGAATGTTTTTACTCTGTTTTCACTAAGGCTTTTATTAAAGACTTTACTGAATTTTCCTGTACTTGACCTGGAGTCAGCCTTCCCTGTTTGTTCAGTTACCGTTTACATTCAGCACAACACGGCCTTTCTGATCCCCTGCTTGCTTGTGGCCAAACACCTGACGTGTTGATAGGCCAAGCACAGGGGGATCTGCCTGCCGGCCACCCAGCTCTGCCATGTGCTCTGTCTCAGCAATCTGAATAATGACTTTGGCTTTTAATTTGCCATGAGTTATTTCAAAGTAAGCTGGAGACATCGGGATTCTTTGCACCCACATAATTCCGCTTCCATCTCCTAGGAATGAGGGCATCCTCCTGCATAACTGCCATCTCCCGAGCAGTCTCGGCCCCTTTGTGGGTCTCCCCCTCTCCCCGGTGGCATGTGCTTGATGTCGGGGGCCTGCCGGAGTCTGGGAAGACTTGTTATCAGGCCCTCATTTATGTGTCTGGCCTCGGGCATTGGTGTGTAAGGTCGGCGTGGAATAGGTGCACTGCCTGTCTTCATTCTGGTGCAGAGAATTGGAGAGGTTACGTTAGCTGATGCTTTTATGCCAGTGAGCGGATTGTCCACCGAGCTCCGGGGAGTGCATCTGTGCCATTTGCCACAGCTCTCCACAGAGCAGGCACATCAGACTCGTGGCCCAGCCACTAAGGGCATGTAAGAAACG
This sequence comes from Lasiurus borealis, assembly GCA_004026805.1. Taxonomy (NCBI): domain Eukaryota; kingdom Metazoa; phylum Chordata; class Mammalia; order Chiroptera; family Vespertilionidae; genus Lasiurus; species Lasiurus borealis. The sequence goes on from PVJN01013766.1 coordinate 47,932, forward strand.
TTTCAATAAAAGTTTGTAACTTTATTTTTACAATATCCTATTATACATAATTGTTAATAACAAACTACAACGTTCTCTAATGGCTGATGACTATAATATAATCGTGTTGCATGCATTTCCCTTACGTGCCGTACACACAGACCCACCATTTCTCTCCACTCATACTGGC